>JAGGAR010016101.1:0-23838 GCA_017657315.1 Termitomyces sp. K1Ag
GACATTTTGGCAAAAAGTCAATATTATATCCATCTTGAAGCTCTCGCTTCTGGGAATCTGCTGGTGCTCCCTGTTTCACACACAAGTCACTCCCTAACCACTTTCACCCTGTAGTGTTGTGTTTTTGGTGGGTTTCTTCCTGACAGACACACACACTTACACATATAGGTGGTTTCTGACTTCATCAACACCCTGGGGAGACCCCTCTTCACATAGCAGCCCAGTGGAGAAAGGAGTTAGTGGTTCAATGTTTGTTGAAGGCAGGAGCCGATGCAAGTACTAAATGTAAGGATGTCCTCATTGCAAAACTCCTTGGTCTGAACTTCATGTTAGCAAACAATGGAGAGACCTTCCGTGATGTGGCAGTGCGATGCGGACAATTAGATTGCGTTTGGGAATTTAAGAATTATGATGACAGGAGGTGAGACTGGGAAGAGCTGCTGGATCATAGAAGGTGCGAAGTCTACTGAAACTCAGATTTTATCACATTAATTGATGACCTGGACCTATGACCAATGCAGAAGAGAGATAGAGGACCAACACAGAAGAGAGATAGAGAAACAGCTTATATGGGCTATATGGGCTCACATAAGCACCTTCCTAAACATGGGAGGAGCTTAGATCAAGATGGCAGCTGCAGGGATGTTGGAATTGACTTTGACTGCGGTGGGTGTGAGAGAGCGGAGGTGGCGGGCCGGGTGATTGGCGATTTGACTTGCGTGGACAAATCGATATCGATTACATTATTAGGTTATCGCTGTTGGATTTAGATTTATAGAGAGCCAGCTAGCTAGGCCGTTTCCCCGTCATCGTCGTGTCCTGCAGCGAGCCACTGAGCACTCCGATCGCATCACCCGGGGTCCATCGGCCAAACAAAGCCCCCGCAACTCCGATTTGGGCAACAAACAGCAACGTCCCATCATCACCCCACCACGCACGACACACCAGCCCCCCGAATTAATCACACACCACCCATGGGCTCGGCCAGGAAACAGCCCAAAGGCAAAGCCCCGCCACAGCGTACGTCACGTCCCTCTCATCCCACGCCCACGCTCTCCCAGCCCAACTTAACCCCAACCACACCACCGCATCACCATCAAATCCGCATGCACACATCCCATGCAATTGCTGACTCAGTTATTTTTCACAGTCCGTTCCCGCCAGACCCGTTCCTCCAAAGGCCGCGTGCGTACCTTCACACACTTCCCCCCATCCCAACCCTAACCCTACCTTCCCCTCATAGCTGCTGACGGGCACCGCCGACCCCCTAGCCAACACCGCCCTTTTGACCACACAGCTTCGCGCGTTGGGGCTATACGCCGCCGACACCCTCGGCGACGGCAACTGTCTCTTCCGCGCGCTATCCGATCAGCTCTTCGGCACGCCCTCGCGCCACGCCGAGCTGCGCCAGCGCATCTGCGACTGGATCGCGCGCCACCGCGAGCGCTACGCCCCGTTCGTCGAGGACGAGCGGGGATTAGAAACGCATTTGAGGTGTATGCGTGAGAATGGGACGTATGGGGGCCATTTGGAGTTGAGTGCGTTTGCGCATATGGAGAGGAGGGATGTGAAGGTTGTGCAGCCGGGGTTGGTGTATGTGATTGAGTGGAAGGCGTTTGCGAGTCCGCCATCGAGTCCGAGGGTTGTGGAGAAGGGGTATGTGGGGTGTTGTTATGATGATGAGGAGGAGGAGGAGGAGAGTGAAGAGGAAGACAAAACGCTCACACTCACCGATCGTGATCGCCGCCGCGCACGAAGAGAGGAGAAGAAAAAACGCGCGACGAAAGATAAACATATCAAAGACAAGGACCCACCCCCTGACGAACACAAACACGAATCTGAATCCGAAAATTCCACAATCTACGTCGCGTGAGTCCCCCCCTTTCCCTCCTTTTCTCCCTCCTTTTCGACCCCTGACCCACCTCTCCAGATACCACGACTGGGAACACTTTTCCTCCATCCGTAACCTCCGCGGCCCACACACAGGCCTCCCCTGCGTGCGCGAGACTCCACCTCCCCCTGTCCCTACTCCACCTCCCCCACCCGCACCCGCGCCGACGAAGAGAAAAAAAGTCACGCTCAAGCTCTCAAGGTCGGGAAGCGCCACGCCCGCACCCGCGCCTGCCCCTGCCGCGAGAGGCATAACACCAGCGCCAACACCAACGCCCGATCCGACGAACGTCCCACTCCCTTCAAGCCGCGCTGCGTCGCCTCCTCCTTCTTCAGCCCCCACACCCGCACCAGCACCCGCACCACATCCTCTCCGGGCTTCACATCTTCCTTCATCCTCTCCCTCCTCCTCCTGTGCCCCTTCATCCTCTTCCTCACCTGCGCCACCGCCACAATCCCATCTTCACCCCCCGCTCCCCACACACGCCCACCAACACCCACACGCCCACCAACACCCACACGCCCACCAGCAGCAGCAGCAGCAGCAGTACAGAACCCACGCCTCCCCCAAACGCGCACTAGACACGACAGGCGACGAGTCGGAGTGTTCGTCTTCGGGGTCTGTTAAGCGGTCTAGGCGGAGTACATGTACGAATACGAATACGAATACGAATGCTTGCTCTTCTACTCCCAACGCCGCTTCCAACGCCGCCGTAGCAACCACGTATCCCGTGGATAATTCAGATCACGCGTATGGAGCGGGGGACGGCGATGGGGATGGAGATGAAGACGTATCGACACCCGCACTGTCTCCGCCTTCGTCTTCGTCTAGCACTTCCACCTCCACCTCCACCTCCACCTCTCACTCAAATGGAGGCCAAGATATCGATATCGATATCGAGATGGACATCGACTTGAGCGTGAAAATAAATGGAGCCCTAAGTCTCCCGACGCCCCCATCATCCACCGGGTCCTCACCCTCTCCCGACCCAGACCCCGACCCGGACCCGGACCCGGAGGACTCTATATCAGTCTCTTCGCTCTCTTCGCCTTCGTATTCGCCTTCTCCTGAACTTTCTCCGGAGCCCTCACCAGAACCACCGACGCTACCAACGCTACCACCACCGACAACGCTAACGCTACCACCACCAAGCAAACGCCAGCTCCGCCTGCGCGAGCGGCAACTCCGTTCAGGAGCAGCAGGGGGAGGGGTTGAAAAACCGCTGACGAGGAGACAGAGGAAGGCGTTGGGGATTCCTAAGCCCAAACCTCACCCCCAACCTCGTTATGTTGATGCAGGGGCAGGGGCAGGGGTAGGGAAGATTGTGATTCCGGGGGGGAGGTTTAAGCGGACTGGCGGGGCGGGGGGGAGAGCAGGGACAGGTGGGGATGGGGGAGATGGGGAGGCAGATGGAGACGGGGAGGGAGAGGGAGAGGGAGAGGAGGAGTGGGTTAGGAATGGGACGGGGAGAGTTGATGTGAGGGGGTTTAGGGAGTTGAAGATTTGAGTTTGGGGGGGACGGCGTCCTCCCCGCTCCGTTCTGCTCTGCTGCGTGTTCACGCTGCAAATTGTTATTGTTATTGTTTTATGGTGAACGTTCGTTCGCTGCACGCTGAGCGTCCACCCTGCTGCGTGTTCACGCTGCAAATTATTATTGTATGGTGAACGTTGAGCGCTAGGAGCTTTCGTTCGTTCGTTGCATGCTGAGCTTTTGAAGATGTATTTATTGTATTCGTTCATTCATTTGTTCGTTCGTTCGTTTCGCGTTCCATGTTCTACATTTCTATATTTTATTTTATTTTACAATTTGCATGAATAGGCAATGATAGCACCCCGCACTTCGCATCGCATTACGCATTACGCATTGTTTCATATTTCATATTTTATATTTTGACTAGCATGTACATCCATACAATCCATAAAATCCATTCATCCAATATCAATTCAAGTCACTAGTACTCACTCACGTCAGAGGCACGTGTATCATGTACATATAGAAATAAGTAAGCTCAGGCTTGAGAGGATCGAGCAAAGTAAAGGGCAAAGGATCAGCACCGGTCGCGGGTGACGCGAATCTGCCAAAAAAAAAATGAAGTTTCAGTCTGCTCTCACGCCCACGTAGTGCGAGTGAAAGGCACGACACTTTCAACCCAGCCGTGCATGTGCATGTGCCGTCCTATGTATGGTGTTCTGAAGGACTTGAAGGCTGCTTTTAGTAGGTACGCTAACACGGCTTTTTGGTGGACTACTTGTCTTCGACTTACTGTGGTTCAGTGCGGTAGCATTACATTGGGATTTACAGTATCATTCTGGCAGACTGAATTTCGAAAGAAGCAGCGCCGCCGTGGACCTCTGACTTGAGATCTTCATCCCAGCCCCTGAGCCTCCTAGCGCCTCGCATCCCTTCAAAATCTCAGCCTAACAAAAAGTTCGAAGGAACATGACTTGGAGACAAGTCATTCAGGTCTATTGCTCAGTGTACCCGATTCGAACGGGTAACCGTCTCGTATACTCGAAATCGATGCCTAGACAAGCGAGATGCGCTACCTTTGCGCCAACACGGCTCTTGAACTTGATGGACCATAGTGACTTCAATTTACCTTGATTTCGGTGTACACTGGTCATTATTCAGTCTCGCGGCCAGCCCGTCGACGCGGATGGCATCGCACCTGCCACCCGCCTTCCCCAAAATCTCAGGCTAAAAGATATTATATAACGATCCCTGACATCGCGTACCCGATTCGAACGGGTGACCGTCTCGCTACCATAGAGTCCATGAATTGGGACACGATACGTATGCGAGATGCGCTGCCTTTGCGCCAACACGGCTTTTGGATTATGCTTATATTTGTCTGCAGATGGAAACAATAACTCACCATCAATCGAAAGGTAAATCAACTCACACTGGCCTACCCGATTCTAATGGAGGACAGTCTTGCTATGTAGTACTTCCATGAGAAGTGGGAGATGATAAACACATACGAGATGCACTACCTTTATATTGACTTTTTTTATTCATGCAGAGGGGAAGTTATAATCACGGGTGAAGCAAAATTTGAGGTAACAGTCTGGAATGACATACACATGGCCGTGTACCCGATTCGAACGAATGACCGGTCTCATAGTGCAATATCCCACCTCAACGATGCCATTTTTTGAGATGCGCTCCCTCTGCACCAACGTGACTTTTGGATCCCTAGGCCTACTAGTACCCTCGATATGGATAGGAATGGTAGGCACTGGAACAAGATTTGACTTGAGACTGTGTAGTTCTTTCCAGCCTGGTGCAGAAAAAAAAAGTACTCGCCGTGTTCTGACATCAGTGTATGAAATCTGCACTTGACTACTTTCATTGCAAGATAACTCTGTACAGGCAAGTGTTATGGTGCTGCCTTTGCGCCACTACAGCACAATTCTTCAATCCAAAGGTTGCAAGGTCAGCAAACAATAAGCAGTGCCACAGAAATAATGCAAAGTGATATGTTGAGACTCTTGTTTTCAGTTATATTGTTAGCACAGATAGACCGATCAAGTTTCAGCAAGAATTTGCATTTGAGGGATCTTGTAGGCCTTTCCGAGTACTATTTTGAGAATATTTAGAGTTTGATCTCTATCTGAGACATTCCTGTCGTACATTCCAAATTCGGCCACTGCGCCGCAACACCATCTCCTCCTCCTTCCCTTCGTTATCTAGGCCCTTCTCCGCATGTTTACAACAGCCGCGTTGGCGCAGAGGTAGCGCGTCGCACTTGTAGGCTCTCGACGTGGGAGCGCGACGCAATGCGAAGGTCACTCGTTCAATCCGGGTACGTGGCAATGTCCTTTTGAGGTGTGACACTTTTTTGATGCCTCAATATTTTGTTACAAGTCTAGATGAATTTTCGCGCATGCGTGCGAGTTTCAGGACACATGGAAATCCAAAGTACAACCAAGATCAGCAAGTCTATCTTCATCCTTTTCTGGTTCATTGAATTCAAGGTCTGGTGTGGCGTAGTCGCAAAATGCAAATGTAAGCCTTCTTGGCATAGTGATAGGACATTTGATCATCGAGGACATCATTTTTTGACTTATTGTATCAGTTGCCATTAATAACAAGCTGTCAGTCCACTTGTAATCACCGTAGCCACCGCATCATATAACTGTGGCTTCTCAGACATAGATGTTGACCAGTAATTCTATATTTTAACCCCTTTATTTACACTCAAGACTGAGTTCTGCACAGTTCAAATGAGTGAGGACGCATCTTATTAACCTATCAACATGTGCCCGGACGTTGGTGCAGTGGTAGGACTAAGACTACTAGTAGCGCGTCAACTGATATGAGAACGATCCGGGTATGCGGCACTGAGAGACACAGCAAAAAGTTTCTGGATTTCTAGGTGAGTCCGAGTCTCTGCACACAGATGTACAGGTCATCCAGTGTTTCTGTTTTCGTGGGATTTCAAAATTGGTTTAGAAATAGTACCGCAGATATGCAACTGCATCGTATTCACGAAAGGTAGAGCACCTCAATAAATCATTTGTTTCTAGGGAAACGGCTCTACATGCCTTGTTCGACGGACACATTCGTTCGGATTGGGTACCATACACAGGATGGTGCATGCGAGCTTGTGGATGTGAAGCTCCATTTGATGCTTGTATTTACCAAAGCTTCATTCAATTCCGTAACAAAGTACAGACATAAAGACTAAGGAATCAATTTTGATCTTTATAGAGCCCCACCTCTGCTGCTCGCTTTGCCGCCTGCCTCAATCCCACTTCCCTGACCGGCCTGCCGCCACCGACGTCCCACCATCCGTCCGGCAAACGCTCCTCTCCAAACCACTGCTCTAGCACGCGTGTAGGGATGACACCCTGCTCCGGGTCTTCGTCGTGTGTACGCATAACGCACCACGCGAGGCCGCATTCGCCGAGAGCGACCTGCTCGTGTAGTTTGCTAAGCTTGTGCATAGGGGGCAGCGCATTTTCGCGCTCGGCATGTAGGCAACCGAGATCGCACAGTGTCAGGCCGTCTTGGTATTTTGTCTTGATTGGGATGGAGAGTGTAGTGTTATAGGGGGAAGAATGTTTGTGGTGCGCAAGCGTGAGAAGTTGCGCCACCAGCGCAGGATCCGCCGCGGATCCCGGGACATCTTTGTGCACAAGTGATGCGTCATGTGCAATCTTGTATGGTCCAGTGGTGGAGAGAGAGGCAAGGTTAAGGGTCCACGATGGGCACGGAAGGAAGCGGGCGATAGTTGTTAGTAGAGTGTTGTCGTGAGGCGGCTCAGACTGTTTTGGAGAAAAAAGGGAGAGAGTGCCGCAGGTGAGGTACCCGACAAATGTGAGAAGCATTGCAAGAGGGAATGAAAGGTTGTAAACGTGTCGTATCGCAGTGAAAAGTGTCCAGAATGGAATGTTTGTCCCGTTGCGAGGACTATGTTTAAGAGAATGAGTACTCATTTCTAGTCGGAGAACACAAGCGGGGGCTTACATATAGCCATGGTTTGCTAGAGCATTGAGAGCAGGGCACGGTGACCGACTGAAGCCTGGTGTTGGCGGCACAAAGGAGAACGATTCATAAAGGGGTGAGTTCGAGTGAGTAGAGGTAAACATTGCTGGACAAGAGCTCTGGAAGACTCCTCGCATTTACATCGACGTTTTATAGTATTTTAACTCCGAGGAGATAAGCGCAAGACATGGAGGGTGGAATTTAGGGGAGGTATGTTCTCCACCAAGGCCTGGAGCGATCGCTCCGATTAGAATAGGGAGGACTCGTGACATACACGTGTCATCTCCTTCCAAAAACAGGAAGTTAACATAGATGTATGGTGGACTTGGTATCTTCCCGGAGGGCCAAGAGTGTAGTAAGCGTTCAAGGACGTGAGAGTACTAGTACTTTGCTTCAACAATCATAAACACTCCACAAACAACCGGACTGCGAAAGTCGTGTAAGCCTTGAATCAACTTTTTGAAGTAGCGCAGTCTCACTCACTATCGATAAACGCTGGATCCCTTCATCTATAGCTCTGCTGTTGTGTACTTGACCCTAAACGGTAGAACCTTTGGCAAACCATCCTTAAAAATAGTAAAAGGCAGCCCAGTGGGTGAGAAATCGGCCTAAATAGCGGATCCAACTAACAGGACGCCATCCCCAAGGATGCTCGCAGAGTGTGCGCAGAATTCGGACGCGAAAAGGGAACAGGTGGTTCGCGAAATTTGGCCCATTTTTCAACAAATTCGGGATCTAGGTCCTCCCAACGGTCGAATGCATCGTATCGTGTGGGATAATGTCCAAAGGCCGATCGACAACATGCAATCTTTTCCGGTCCAGGCGTTAGAGGTTGAACCTGCTCCTGAAAAAATTTCAGGGCTTCCGATGCCGTGAAACGCCTTCGGATGTTTCTTGCCGTCATCATGTCGAAAAGGGGTGCCAACACAGGCGCCAGGGTTGTAAGATGCTGTATGAAAATCAGATGATCAGTACAAAAGTAATGATAATTAATACAGCAACTCACTTGGAATTATTTGCAAAACAGAACACCCAGCATACCAACATCAAAAGCAAACGGATCGAAATTAATTTCCCCTTGATGAGTATTGTCTGGACGTTGCGACCAGTACACCGGTGCGAAAAGAGATATCGCTATGAAGCCGACATTCATTGATATGTACAGATTATGGAAACATAGTTGAATGGCCAAAGTCGAACAGCGCATAGGACAATTTCCCCTGAGTACGTAGAGCCGCACGATGAGCGTTACATCCATCATTATGATGTCTATCGATGTGATTGACGAGTATGTTCTCTGTCTTGATGTCCTGAAAGCCATGTCAATAACGCCTTTGTGTTAAAAGACGTAGAGACGCACTCCATGAACTATTCTCTGTGAATGGAAATAGTTTAAACCCTGGTAGTAAGGTCATGAACTGTTTGTGACGATAACAATAGACGTCCCACTTTTAAGAGACAGTGGATGAAGTGGAATGCTTCCTTCATATTACGATAGCCTGGTTCCAGAGGAAACGAGCCCCGTCTAGATGTTGTGGGTAGTTCGCGTTGTGATTCGTCAGGGAGCAACGAAGGCACGAACCGAGGCATAATGGCAAGCCAATGACCCTCGCATGGAAGGATGTCAAGGATGGGTATTACATTTTGGAAGTCATCTATTGACGCTGGCACACCCTGATTCTGAAAGTGTTTGAGGATACGATGTTCCTCGCTCCCGGATATCGCCTTCATGCCGACATGCCTTCCTTGAGAGTCCTGAGCATATCCGACGATTGCTTGAATCGGGGTCGAACATGAAAGAAAGAGAGAGAAAACGGAACGAAACACACTCTTTCGCCTGTACTTGCACTAAAGAGCGGCCATGCATTTTCTGCTGGTCCCCCATGATGTGCGCAAGGAAAAGATGTGTCTTGTTGTTGAGCGTCAGGCAGGAAAACAGTGTCTGAAGGGTCACCCGATTTAAGATACCACCGCTGATAGGTTGAATAGCCTCGGTCCGACATCCAACTTCTGAGACGCGGAGAGTCCCACCAAGCAAATCGCCGATCAGCAAGCTCGCAGAAGCCATCGTCGTGTCCATCCAAAGAGCTGTTCAGCACGGAGTTAAGAATGTCTTCGTATCGAGAAAGACGCGTGAATGGTGGCTGCGTAGTGTCAACCTCGGCCTCCGAAGTCACAGTCCCTACTTCAATGACATGGAACCAGGGATGCCCCATGAAAATATCAGTATATTCACAGTGCAAGCAATCCGACGTGGAAGACGCGCGTTGTTGAGGTTCAAATCAACTAAAGTCGACTCCGAGTCGGAGACACGGACGCGTTTCCCTGCTGATCACGGCAGATGCCGCCCTCTCCGTCTCTCACTCAGCCTGTGCTTCGTCCAATCCAAACCTTCGGGCCCAAATAGCTATTGTCAACTCTCGTCTAACATCTGAAAAAATCAGTTGGTGACCACGAAGTTTCGTTCCCCTTGAAGCCAATTTATTTACCCAACAACTCTCCGTCATATTGACAGTCCCTTTCGTACGATTCGGCGCCGCATCCTTACTGCATCGTCGCTTCCAAGGATGATCGATGGCCGGCCTGAGCTCTCGGCTAAACTGTCCTAGGAGAAAAGCTCGCCCTGAAATCCTACAGCCGATTACATACATTATAAGTATCTCAGGCTGTCCTTCCAAGTCTACCGAAAAAGGTTTCATTGCAGGCTTGCTCTCGGGTATCCTGACGTATGTCGTTTCCTCTAGCTCTTTGCAATTACGTGGGTATGAAATAAACCGCTCCACAGTAATTTAGTCTCGGCCTTTGATTGTTGTGACAACGGAAATTTCATCAACCTCGTCAAGTGTGTTCAAAAAATACACAATTTACGAGAGTCATGGTGTGTCTATCATAGATGAGAAGCAAATGCCACTAATAACTCTTTCGCAATAGATCAGGTCTCGAGGCAAAGAAGGCCAGAAAAAAGGTAAACAAACTTACTCTTGAAATCGCCTCTATCGCCACCGACATATATCCGATTATTCGCCGGGGAAATGACCGCCGTTTACTTGCGCAACTCTCCAGTAATCCTCCCACCCATGCCGACCGCTCGAAATTGTTGCGAACACCTCAGCCGCATTGGAAGCCAAAACACGAATTGTCTGGTACCCACTTCCGCCCCTCTGCACGCTCGCCTCGTCAAGGATCTTCACCAACAAAACCGTCTTCGGATGAGATGAAGGGGCAACGCCTTCGTCCGCCAAAACAACAAAAGATTCGTCGATTTCGACCCCTCCCGTACGCAGAGACGCCCTGTGCAGCGGTAAAATGCTTCCTACTCCTCCCACTACCCCGGCATCGGCGAAGGCAAAGGAAATCGGATTTTCTGTGTTTATCGGCCTCTGTGGGTGATTGAACGCGTTTAGCAGCGCCTGCTGATCACTAGCAGAGAGCTGCAGGGCAGTGTATACGAGGACAGCGTTCTTCAACGGCATAGTATGCAAATGCTGGGATCGAAGGCGGACTCGGATGGAAAGGACTGCCTCAGCCTGAGAAACTTATATTTATTCGTCACGAATCTCACGGTTGTAGACCTCTGTTGTAAACATCCAACATTCGCGGACCCTGCATCCTATTCAGTCAGCTGTTATGCAAGAAGGTTTTGATCCTCTTCGCTCCTAATGCTCATTGATCCTAGTCTCCTACTCATGTGACCTCATAAATGCCATGTGTGCGCGATTGACATGAAGGGCCAAAATCAGATTAGCAGTGCAAGCCTTCTCATATGGATCTGCATGAAACTTTGGACAGATCAAGGGAAGTCTAGTACTTATTTTGAATGAGTGACCAGAGCTTCCGAATTAAGGTATCGCGTTGTTTGGCCCCATTTGCCGGCACCGAGTCAGCCACAAATCATGATATTTTCTGAGCCATCATCGCCTCGGGGCACTGAGCGCTTGTACTTCTACAGAGTGGCCAGAACGATGCCCCTTGTCTACTTACTACATCCACACCCACTCTAGCAGATATGCCTTTCCTTTCATGCCTGCCCTATCGCACGTTCCCCAATGAGCTTCTACATCGCATCATCATCCAGGTCATCGCTGACAGCGTGCACGCAATATGCGTCTCTCCCGAGAATGTGAATTGGGAGATGAACGTCTTCCCCACGCTCTGCGAAGTGTCGTACAACTTCAGGGCCCTCACCCTCGAAATCATGAAACAGGCCTTCCGATGCCAACCCACGCCGGGAGACATTTCAAGGCACGTCATATTCGACCGTGACCGTCGGTTGTTGACCGATTTGTACTAGTCTCTTTCCTCCGATTGCAAAACAATTCGAGCGTCTTCGGTTGTTCGGCAACAGGCTCTACAGGCCAAGCAGAAGCACGTCTCACTTTGTCCCTGAAGAAGACGACGCTCTGTTGATATTTGGATATTCACTGTTCCTTTCTGCTTTGGATCTGCGATACAGCTCCATCCGGGCTCCCTCATGGGACTTCCAAATGGCCCAGGAGATCAGCATTTCCGCACTCTCTTTATCGTTGGCGATGTGCCCCAAAGTTAGGCCTATTGGGTTGGCAGATGTGTTATCGGATGCTATGCGAAAGCAGATGGATCTTGTACAAAGTGGTGAGTAATCGCTGCATCTTGGATAACATCGACCAACACCCATGCAGGCCTCAATGCGGTTCGAGCTGCAGAGACATTGGATCGACTCCTGAAAGAGTGGACAGGAATGGAGGAGTACAAGTTGAAAGAGGAAGATATAGAGTTGCGGAAATCCGTAAACTTTCCACTGTATTTTCGTTGACTTCAGTTCCTAACAGCTTACACATCAGGAGAATCTTGTCAAGATTCGTGAACAGATAGTGGATCTTGAAAAGGCCTACGAGGCATATGCCCTCATCATTGAGTCTGACAGCGTATTCCAGACATCGGAGGTAAGCTGGCTCCTATCGACCTCTACCTATTCTGAATCGGCCCTAGCTTCCGAGCATCCTTCCTATTCTGAAGAAACTTCAAGAGATGGAAGTTGACGGCCAACGCCTTTTTGCGGCGAGTCTGGTAAAGCTACTCGAACGTTGGACTGCTACGCCGTGTTTTCCCACTGAATCAGTTTCATAAAACATCCTGTCAGTCTATTGTACGTTAATACAAACGCATAATAATTCGGAATTTAATTCACCATTCCATTCTGTGTCTCGTCGATTGACTTTCTGGCGACTCACCCATTTCTTGGTCAACTGCTTACCGGCCCGTCGTCTCCAAATTTATGCAACTCCTGGGAAATCCTATGAGAACGATAAGTTTCGCTGAGTTTCTCTAGGTGCTCTTTCACACCGTTTCACCAGTCATTTGACACCGTTTACGGGACCCGGGATGCGCGCGGAAATACTCATGACCAAAACGCCACCGCTAAAAAGGATCTGTAAACTCGGAGTGAACATTGTCTCTTGACAGATCCATCCCCCAGTTATGTGGATCGTGCCTCTACGAGGAAAGTACATGGTTTGGGCAATCACCGGTGGGTCATCCGTACCGTTCCCGATGAAGCTTATTCCAAGAATCCTTCAATGTAGCCTGCTGCTGTCAAGGCTTCTTGCTTCTTGGGTATGATCAGGGTGTCATGTCTGGGATTGTAAGTTACTTCGAAGGTCACTGGATAGCTCGTTCTTGACCGTTTTTGAGGTAGATAGGAGCCAACAACCAATTCGGCAGGGATTTCAACCATCCCGGTCCGACGACGCAAGGAACTATCGTATGTCTGATAGTTCATTCTTTTTCTACTTCCTTCCTAACATTCTGCCCCAGGTTGCCATATATGTGAGCTTTCGTCTGGTATTATACCTTACCATCGTGAAATAGCTATCTTGAAAGGATATCGGTTGTGCTGTTGGAAGTTTGATCGTCTTCTTCTTTGGGGAAGCTATTGGTCGGAAACGCATGATCATGTCTGGTGCTGTAACCATGCTCATTGGTACGGTGAGTTCCGGCCATTGGCAGTGAATAAATTCTGGAATGCAAACCACCATCACAGGCAATATTGACAAGCTCCACCACACTAGCCCAGCTCTACATCGGGCGTATTGTAACAGGTATTGTACGTTCTTAGGCTTTTGACTAAAAACAGGACTTCAGCATGGATTGATTAGGGAAATGGCTTCAATTCGTCATCTATACCTGTTTATCAGTCAGAGACATGCGCGGGCAAAGTTCGAGGAAAACTTGTCTGCCTAAATTCTACGGTCACAATCATTGGACTTGTCATTGTGAGTCATTGAATCTACTCCTTGTACCGCGAATTTGGATTTACCATCTCCCATAGGCATACTGGTTGGATTATGGGTTGAGTTTCGTAGATGGACCAGCTCAATGGAGACTCCCCATTGGTTTCCAAGCCTTTTTCGCATTATGCCTTCTTTTGCAGGGATTTGTACTACCAGACTCACCCCGTTGGCTGATTGCGCATGGCTACAAAGACGAAGGGGCTCGGGTTATTGCCATGCTAGAAGATCAGGCCTCAACCGATCATCCGGACGTTGTTCGAGTTACTAAAGAGATTGAAGCCTCGTTGGCCTTGGAGAGTGCCGGGGGTGAGAGCACACCGTTTTAAGTCGTATCTAGGGAATATTAACGCTCACTTATAGGACCATTCCGGTACAAAGAGCTCTTAGAAGGAGGCAAGATCCAGAATTTTCGGCGTATATGTTTGTGTATCGGGGTCAATGTTATGCAACAATTCACAGGGTAGGTTATACTGAGTCGACAGAGTCGATATTCAATCAGAACGCGTTGTCGTCCTCAGAGCGAACATGATAAAGCAAGTCTCAGTTTCCTTGGAATCATATATGCCATAACGTTTCCTCCAGTTATCTGGCTCCCATAGTCTATCAGAACACCATGGGTCTTTCACGTAACCTTTCGCTGATCCTTGGTGGATTCACGGCCGTGACCTATATGTTTGCTTCATTCATCCCTCTCTGGGTAAGTCTTTCACCGAAGCATCTACAATGATTTATTGAAGGATGGATTGAACAACTCTTTAGACGGTCGACCGCTATGGAAGGCGCCCTTTGCTCATGATCTCTGCCACAGGTTTATCTTTGTGTTTTATCGTGGCTGCGGCCCTTCTCTCGACCGGAAACAAGTCCGCGGCTTTTGGGGCGACAGCAATGGTATTCCTCTTCCAGATATTCCTCGGTATAGGATATCTACCTATAGTGCGCCTTTTCACTTGCTCTTCTTTTTACTTGTCTTAGAGCGACACAAGCCGTGGCTTTATCCCGCGGAGGTGCGTATTAGCTGCCGGTAGTGATATATATCTGAACTTTGGTCAGATAAGCACGACACGGATCCGCTCGCGTGGTTCTGCAATCTCGAGTTTTTTCAACTGGATGTAAGTCTAGTATACAGGCCGAATGCTAGCGTACTAAATGTAGCCAATTAATCATCGCAGGTGTGTCTTCGCTGTGGTCGAAATGACCCCCCCAGCGATTGCAAATATCAATTGGCGCGTCTTCATCATTTTTGCCATATTCAATGCATGTTGGGTACCCCTTGTGAGTATGGTCTTATATCCTGAGTACGGATGACAGTGTTTAACGAAGCTCGAAGGTGTATTTTGTATGTAACTTTCTATATTGCCCGACATCACTGGAGATTTATACTTCTCAGTTCTTCCCAGAGACGCATTCGCTGGAATTGGAGGATATCGACGCAATTTTCGAGAAAGGAGGTCTGACTGGTGGTGTGTGGGGAAGCCCAGGAGGAAGGACTGTAGAGAGAAGGCAGACATTTTCCAAGTTTTCGAAGCAGCAGATGGCGTACTTCTGAACATGTATCATCTTAATTTTTGTTGGTTCTACAGACCACTAGGTATCTACAATTAGTCAGAACATGTATCATTTTCACCTGGACAACTTGTATAAAATCTAAGTTGAACGTCGGCCCGGGCTCGGGTCGGAGTCCATCCAAAGCTCACGTGACAAATATCACCAACTTGGAAATTTTCCGAAAGAAAATTGTGCAGTTACCTCTCTCACATACTCATCATGTTCACCAATATCCTTCGTACCCAAGCCCGCCTCGCTTTGACTTCCTGCAGGGCTCGTGTCCCCGTTCTCTCTATCTCACGAGCTGCTACTCGCTTTCCTTCACTCCCAACAGTCTCGCCCGTATTGAGGACCATTTCCACGTCAAGACCAGTGCGGGACGTTCTTGACCCACTGGCAGGAAATGCCGAGAGCAATACGCTTTACGTTGGCAATCTTCCCTTCAGCGCTACAGAAGAGGAACTCAAGGACAAGTTTATGGCTTTTGGGGAAATTCAGGCTATTCGACTCGGTGAGTTTACCCGTCCTCATGTGTTGCAAATATATACCAATGCTATTCTGCAACACTTGTAGCCTATCACCCGGACGGTCGTTCACGTGGTTTCGCTCACGTAGAGTTCGCTGACGTTCACGACGCAATCGCCGCTTTTAAATCTCTCAGGGAGGAACCCATGTATATGCTAGACCGCGACATTCGTATCGACTATGCAGCGGTCCGGAAGCAAAACATAGAGCCCACCCTCACTCTATATTTCCACGGTTTCCGTGGCAGTATGGATGACCTTCGTCAAGCCACAAGTGACTTCGAAAATTTCATAACCGACATGTTCTTCCGTGCGTAGTATTATCTTTCATCAATTCATCATTGCTCACATCCTTTTTCCAGTCAAAAACCGTGAGACTGGCGAGGAAACCGGAGCTGGCTTCATCCACTTCACCAGCGTCGCACGCGCAGAGGAAGCTCTGAAACAACTCAATGGTCGCGATTATGGGGAAGATGTTCTCCGTATTCGCTATGCTGCCCCCAAAAGAGAGCGCCGTCCCCGTCGTTCAGATTACTGATCTTCTTCACATATGAAGGACGTCAATCGCTGGTGACGACACTCACGTACTGCACCGCATAACCCCGACACCAAAAATTCTATACTATATCATGTCTCTGTAGTATTCATTAGTGATTACCTGTTACCCAGTATCCTAATTATGCACCACAACTCATCGTTCATCTACCGTGGTCAACTCTGGATGTCATTGCATCATTGTTAACTGAGAGCCCTATGAGAATGCTTTCACGACATTGAAGGTAGATCTCAAAGTACAAAAAATAAATACGATGCTAGACCTTAATCGCTCAGTGCCGCGAGATAACTCTGGAGGCTTGTTTTAAGACCTAAAAACAGAGAAAAATGATAGAACGAACCTCACGCTCTTCAAGGAATTCAAGATAGGTCAACGCGATAGCGATCCAAAAGCTCGTCTCGACACCCAATAGTTGTTCTTCAGCTTTATCAATTTCTAATAGGCCAGTGAACGTCCCGATAGTCAAAATCGGGGTCCTATCATGAAATACGAGCAGCGGGGGGAGAAGTGCCGGAGACGTGGACAGACGGGAGGTCTCTGTCGAGGAAATCAGCGATGGGCTACTCGAATATGAAGGCGGTGGCGAGAGAAGCGCATTGACTGGGAGCCGGGATAAAGTGAAAGAGTTAGAGTGCGAGGGTCGATTATTCTTGAGTACGCTGAGGGCGCGAGCGAAGAACGAGTTTGATGTGGCCTGGACGGCTTGAGTCGAGTGTGGAGTGAGGATGAACTGCGTAACCTGCGTGGCCGGTATTCCAGGCTTCGAGGATCGGTTCTGCGAGGAAACCTCGAGCTTCCCCTCAACAGACGGCTGAACGACGACAGCTGGAGGAGTCGGTGGATATGAGTGAATACTGGATATACTGGGCCGGTCTGGGTCTGGGTCTGAGGTTGGAGGCGCACTTGTGCGAGAGTTGAAGGACATGGCGGCATCTGAATAGTGTGGTGATGTCCTGGAAACGGGTATAAATGGAATGAAGACGCCTGGTGGAAAAGATGGTGCTCGGATACGGATGTACCACCCACGCTCGCTAGGACGATGAATAGTCCAGCAGATAGTGCTACTTGGATTGTGCTGCATAGAAAATGAGTGGGAAAGATATCCAAGGACGATAATACTCACCACGACATGCTCAACAATCTCATCGTCACTGAGAAATCGTTCCTTGGATCAGCCGTCAAGGTGACCTGCATGAAGACGAGAAATGATGACGTCGACCAACCTTGTACCAAATAACCTCCTGAGAACCCTCTTCTGATACATTGACCCTCATGTCTGAAATCACATCAGAACTGAAGGGGAGTGTCATTGAAAGTCCAAAAGCAATGCAGAAAACACACAACTTGCCTCTGCACTGTGTATTTCAATTTGCTGTGCGTATCAGCTCCTACTTGCGAAGAGGAGTGTGGTGAAGTGGGTTGAGCCATGAAGTCTCGTAGTGTACGTAGAAGTGACGACCATCGCCGACCGATGTGAACTCAATCATCGTGCCCTCAATTAACCGCGATGATTGCCGGACAAAGTTTTATGCAAAGGGCGAAGCCAAATAACGCGTATGGATAAACGCCATCACGACGCATCATTTACAACGCATACACTGGCAGTGGACAGCCTACGCCCTTATGTAAGTGTTTTTGTGCCTGACCACCACAGCTTTGAACTCGAGCTTGAACGTTTGAACGTTTGTCAAATTCTGGAGTGTGGGACCCAATTGCGCTGAATCTCTTTGAGGGTCCTGGTGACAAGAACGAATGCAGTAAGAACAGTGACAGCAGAATAAAGCCAGACTAGGTGGAAGTGATTAATGGTGACCTCAGTGGTTTATAGTTCGAACGAATCCGAACGATCGGTAAACCCACAAAGACCAGCATGACGTCTATATCCTCCTTCCAACTTCGGACAAGTCCTTCGAATTCATCATACCTCTGTGTTTCAGAATATACTCTCCAAAGATTTCCACGTGCATCTTCGTCGGGCTCTAGGGGGCAGACGTTTAATCAGAGTCGAACAGGCTGAGAATTAGATATGAAATGTCTGAAGCAATTACACATCTTACGTACCTTCAATCAGCATGCTCTACTTGTACAAGCTGGCCTAGAATAAGTAAGCTTAATAAGTCTTAAACGTTTAAACCTTTCTTTTCGCCGGCAACGACGGGCAGTGGCTCTCAGTGGCTTCATAATAATAGCTTGATTAGAAGGCTCCAGCCAAACAATGCCTGCAAAAAGTCAATCGCACCTCGACCGAGTTCATGCCGCCTAGTCCGGTGTACAACTTGTTTTGCGTGTTATGCTCGACTGTTAACATCCTTTCTCATGCTGCCCAACACAGAGCCTCTCAGGTCGCGCCACAGACTTCTGTATGGCTGCAACAACGCTATGAAGCTGTGAAACCGGAAAAGTCACTGGGACCACGACCGCCAAAGCCGCAAAACGCGTCGGAATTGGAGCTTACAGAGCAAGGGGAGACTAGCAATATTTTGGTTGGATCTACTCAGCCGGTGGTCCCAAGAACAACTGGAGTACACCCTACTGTGGAAAATACCGTTCTCAGCTCTGAATCGACAGTCATTGAGACCGTGCCACAGGGGCTAGAATTGTCCAAAGTTTCCTCTCCATCGTCACATGCGGCCAGAAAAGCAGAAGCATTTACTCTAGAAGACGCTTTGAGCTCCAGCACACCAACTTCCCACGTGAACATACCTAAAGAACCTACTCGTATCCCACAAAACTCTTTAGAAAAGGTGCTTAATCTCAAGGAGAACTTTGTGTTAAAAATCGCGCTCAAACTCACTTTCCTCAGATTTCCGGACAAGTGGAACCTACGATACCAGACGGGGAGTTCATTACCCCCGTCCGAAACCTCCAGTCATCCAAAGTTCCGTCATCGCGTATCGGAAGATTATTTCACTATGGGGGTACGTCTATTGGTATTCACATCTCAATGTTCACTTTTTCAATGATCGCACCACAGGTCTTGCAGCTTCACTCGGCTATGGTGCAGCCTCAGAACTCCTTCGTCGTACTAGCGGCGCGTCATCAGAGGGTCAATCATCAGTATTCATGACGGAAGCCAACATCAAACGGCTAGTCTCCAAATTGTCGCAGATGCGTGGGGCTGCGCTGAAGCTGGGGCAGTTCCTCAGTATTCAAGGTCAAATCCTCTTTCCAATAATGTCCGTAAGCTTACATCACTTGCAGACACCCACGTCTTGCCAGCGGAAGTCGACCAAATCTTCCGAAGAGTACAAGACAGTGCTCACTACATGCCCGACTGGCAGATGGAGGTCCGTACCTTCCACGAATTCTTTCCTCCCCGCCTATCCTGACTTTTTCTAATCTAGAAAGTCATGACGAGTTCTCTCGGCCCTAACTGGGCTGAAAATTTCCAATCATTTGAAAGACTCCCCTTCGCCGCCGCCTCCATCGGACAAGTACATGGCGCCGTCCTAGCAGCCTCAGCGTCTCCAACAGGACGTCCTGAGCCTGTGGCGGTCAAAATCCAGTTCCCGAACATCGTGAACTCAATCGACAGCGACTTAAGCTATATAAAGGTTCTCCTCACCGCTGGACGGCTACTTCCGAAGGGACTTTTCTTGGATCGGAGTGTCCAGGTACGTCTGTTTCCTCGTTCGAGGGGTCCAGCCTGCTGATAGACTTCGTGGATAGGTCATGAAGGATGAGCTAGCGGATGAGTGCGATTATACCCGCGAAGGATCATTCCTAACGAAGTTTGGGTCTCCGGGATATTTGGGAGGTGACCCCCGGTTCAAAGTTCCGTGGGTATGGGAGGGCAGCACGAAGTCTGTACTGGTGATGGAGCGTGTACATGGGACTAGCGTTGGGGATGCGGATATTAGTGGTATGAGCAAGAGGGATAGAGATGATGTGAGTTTCGTTGACTGTCTTTCTCTCGTCCATGGACTGACAAGGTGGAGTTGCCTAGATTGCAGCGTGGATATTGGAGCTTTGCCTTAAGGAACTGTTTGAATTCAGAGCTATGCAGACGGATCCTAATTGGTCAAATTTCCTTTGGAATGCACATACACGGAGGGTACGACGTCTCTTTTTGGTTGTCTGTTTGATTGGGGACATTGACAGAAATCGTAGGTCGAGCTCGTAGACTTCGGCGCCACGAGAGAATATTCAAAAGAGTTCATGGATAACTGGCTTCGCCTCCTTCAAGCTGCCGCATCTGAAGATCGCGATTCATGCATAGAGTGGAGTCTGAAGCTCGGGTATTTGACTGGCAAGGAGAATCAGGTGAGATGTCTTCATCGCATCTGCTCCTGACCTAGCTGACACTATTCCTTGCAGGTCATGCTAGATGCGCACGTCAACTCCATGATACTTTTGGCCACACCGTTCAAGGCTTCGACACCACAGCCGTTTGACTTTGGCCCAGGGTCGATCTGGTCCAGTATTACCGCAGACATTCGGGCTCAGATTCCTGTCATGCTCATGCACAGGCTCACCCCTCCGCCAAGAGAGACGTACAGTCTCAATAGGTGAACAATTCATCCTCATATGCTCCGGAGGCTCTACTGATATTAGATATGTCACAGGAAACTGAGCGGAACGTTTCTGCTAGCAGCTAGGCTCAGTGCGACGATCGATGCTCGAGTGATCTGGGATCGAGTTGTATCGAAATATCAATTCAGTTCCTGAGACGTATAGGCGTAGAACTCTTTCATTTATTATTCGATACGTAACTCCAACTAGGGTATTGAGACAACAATATAGAATCTAAATGATCTAAAGTTACAGTCCGGTGAAACTACATATCATACTTTCACCAAGTTCTCATGCATGATCTCGAGAATGTTCTAAATTTTGAAGGTGACGACTGGCTTTCTGAACAACTTTGACTATCGATCGAATAGTATGCTGTAGAGAGTGATAATGAATGTCCTGTTCTTGGGATTGGATTCCTGCCTAAAAAGTCGAAGGCAATTAGCTTCATCACAGCGAAAGAACGTTTATTCCAAGCGCACTTGAGTCTAGTATCTGACGTACAGTAAGCCTTAGCAACTTCCTCTCTAACGGTTAGGAAAAAGGGTTTCGATGAGTATTTCAGTGCGACCCCGCGCGCTGAATCCTATCACATCCCTGATATAATACAGACAATTTTCTCTATAAAGCTACCAGATCTTCTTCCTTTACTTACTTTTGCTTTCCTTTTCACTCCCTTTGTTATGTATGGCCAGCGAGGTGCTCTGAATTATTTATGTAATGTAGTTGGAAATAAAATACTATGATACTGTTCAGAATCACTGTTCACTAGCACTCTCTAGAACGTACGTTACAAATCAGCATTGGGGCAAACAAGTGAAATTTTGAACCTGCCTATCGATATTGAAACGGCTGTATCGCATTCCGGCTGCTTGTGGAGTGTTCATGTTGTTCAAAGTACTGTTCTCGTGCCATCGACAAAGTGGGTATTTCTGGTTTGAACATTCCGCCTGTTAGAAAACTGCTCGCGTTTCTCCGCATGCTTTTGCATTCTCGCTTGAGGCACTTTTTGTAAGAGTTACTCTCAAGTTACCTTGATAACTGCCCGGATGAGAAATTCGAATGATCTGTTTTATCTTGTAAACCTATATGTTATCAATATTAGATGCCCTCGAACTCTTGAGAAGCCCTATGGTTCCAACCGCCAGAAATTCACAGTCATTTGCAACGTCATGTCTACAGGTATCAGTCCAGTCTACTGTGCGAATCACTGAAAGTGGCCAAGCCGGTCCGAGGCCGAAAAAAAAGAAATCTGCGGTGATGTTTTAGGACGAACGACGATGTTCATCGTTTTGACTGGACTGGGTGATTCGCACCATAGACCAAGAGATAGGGTCGTGAACGATTGTTGTCCATGTAGTCATGATTTGCTTCTAACAGTAAGACAGGTCCTGATTGGTTGAATTGTATTTGAAATGCACGCGCGGAGGGTACGATGCCTCTTTTAGATTGCTCAGGGCTCCGAAACCACAGCCGTTCGACTTTGGCCTGACCTGGTCCAGTATTACCGCAGAAATTCGGGCTCAGATTCCTGTGGCGCTCATGCACAGGCAGGCTTATCCTGCCGCTGACGGAGACCTATAGTCTTGAACGGTGCGTGATTCCTTGCGATGTGGTCCATAGACCTTTCTGCTAATCCCCTTGGTATAGAACACTGAGTGGGGTCGTTCCTGCTATCATCCAGGCTCGATTCCGCAATTGATGCCAAAGGAGTTTGGGACCAAGTTGTTACAAAGTACCAATTCAGTTCCTGAAGTCACCAACAACGCCTGAGTGCTAGATAAAGAATCCTTCCATTGATTGTTGCGATGCATAACCCTAGCTCGTACTATGGAGCAGTAATAGTAGTGTGAACTAGGGCAGTGGCTGGCGTTGAGGTCAGCGTCGGAGGGGCGGGTTGTACCGAAACCAAATCCCTAAACCCTGCGTAAAGCATCTGTGGGGTAACTGATGAGAGTCATTAGTCCGTATCGCGTCGTAACGTGTCGGGAAGTCGTAGTTGGGCAGCTACTGCTGCTTTTTAGAGCCTTTGGCGCGCTCTTCTTCGCGTTTGGCATAAATCATGTCGGTGAAGGGGCTGCAGGCATTGAGGTGAGTGGGGACAAGAGTCGAGAGGAGAACTAACGTACCCTTCGTAACGCAGAGCAATCACGTAGACGAGGTAGACGTAGACAGAGATAAACATGCCAGCAGGGCGCTCGTACCTATTGCAACGAACCATAAATGAGCCATATACAGACGAGACGTCAAAAACTTACCATAGGGCACCTGCGACGAAGCACATAGTGCTTCCGACATACATGGGATCGCGAAGGACGTTGAAGGGGAACCTGTTGGGACTCATAAGTGGCTTTCTTTTATATCCTGGTGTCCAACTCACCCTTCGACGCGATGATCCATCAGGATTCCAAAATAGTCACCAAGGAATGTCCCAGTAATCCCGAGTGCCCACGTAGAAGTGATAACAAAAGTTTGTCCGACGAGGAAGAGGATGGCAGGAACGAGCGTGTCATAAGGTTCTGGAAGAAGGACCTTCCTGGGTTGATCTTCAAGCGCGCGTTGGTATCTGCAAAAATATGTTCATTTCGATGTTTCGGGGCAATCCGAGCAACGTACAACGTGTCTCGTAGAATGCCAAACGAGAAGATCATGAGCGCAAGGAAATAAACTCCCGCACGGGGACTTCCTCCAAAAAGACGCGTGAGGGTCTTGTTCCTGTACTCTTTCGACGTTTGTTAAAAACTGGAGTGAAGCTTGAGAAGAAAGGCGTCACACCATTCCTAGCCACGATGTTCCACGCGGTCGGATTGAAGGCGATAGAAACCAAGGAAAGGGTCAAGGAAGACTTGGAAAAGTCGACCAAAGAGAAGACGTCCGCAGAGATAGCCATCAAGCCCAACAGTGCACCGTCACGTCGACTCGTGTCGGGCTGACCGGCGGACACGCCCTATTCATGATCACGTAAGCGGTGACATGCGTTGAAAACTGCGACACTGCCAGGTCATGCAGGCAAGAGTCAAACCAACAAGGTACTTCTATCCTACATACAA
>JAGGAR010016102.1:9004-23615 GCA_017657315.1 Termitomyces sp. K1Ag
ATCAGCTGGACATCATGAAACAACGACAGCTTAGCGCTTACTAGTACATAGCTTACTCTTGAAGTTTGGAAGCCGGATGGATGATCGCGGGAGGCTTACTTCGACCCAATGATTTCGGATTGTCATACCTGACACGCCTGCCTGCAGTTGGTCAGCCACGAAAGACTTTTAGAGGGTTAGCCACAATTGAATCCCTCAAAAGCAGACGGGCGAGTATTTTTCTGTAGTAAGCCCCTTTCCCAAACGACTACATTCTATACTGTACACACGTTCATTATTCTCATGTCTTTTATAGCGCGATACTTGTCTTCAGCCCTTTCGCGTCTGTCCCTCTTTGCATCGGTGGACCCCCCTGCTATCTCGGTAACGCCTCGAACACCCCAATCGCCTCTATCGAGTCTAGGTGCTCCCTCGCTCGCCCGCGGCCTCATTCTCTCGACGAGCCCTTACCTCAAGAGTGCCGCCGCCGATCCTAAGGTTTCATTGACCCCGGCGGCTGCCGCTGACTCTGCCAACACCTCTTACAGCTCCTTTGACCTCTCCCTCAGCAGTGACACGTCGACGTCATCATCATGTTCGGATGATACTCTCGTAACTCCGTTACGTTCTCTTGATACCAACGATCTATTTTCTCCTCGACGCTATATCCATCTGAACTCCTCATTTCCCAATACTCCGTCTCCGCCGCATCTCGTAGGTCTCGGGATCTCCGGTGTACCACGCCGAGATGGGAAGCCTGGTGGCTTTGACGGGCTGGGCCTTGTAGGCGTTCGCCGCTCGTTCAATCCCAGGAATCCTTTTTTGGCATCTGGGGAGGATGACGAAGATGACGATGGGTACGTCTCGCCTACGCCAATTCGTGTCCACAGACACGATACCGACAAGCGCGACGAGCAGGAACAAGATGATGAGCTTTCGGAGATGTTCATGCGTGAGCTCGTCTTCACTTGGGAATCCGATCCACAGCACACGCGGGTATTGAGCACGATACCTGAGTGCGACGACGAAGACGAGCTTGAATTTCTACAGGCTGCGTTGAAGAAGGAAGTCGACGCCCAGCGGGCTTCGAGCCCCGTACCCACTTCCCCAGCTTCTTCTTCCTCATCTAGATATCACTCCACAGCTCCACCTTCTCCGCTGTCAACCCCTTCCCCATTAACACTCCACACCGCCACGCGACCTCGTGCTACTCAGGCGCTTAAGCCTACTAATCTGGCTAAGTCCGAACTCAGTGTTTCGCGCCTGTCATCCCGAAACTCCAATTACTTTCACGCACGTTCTGCCTCTGGTTCACCGTCAACAGTAGCACCTATACGGGGTAGGACCATTACACGAGCGAAGGACCCATCAGGATTGAAAATTGGGCGAGATGACGCGGCAGTTGCTGCTCCAAGCAAGAAGAAACCTGCCGTAAAGGGCGCTTGGAGGACGTGAATTGGGCATACATGTGGTTCTTTGCGCCGTCTGATGATGGGAGATCTATCGATAGAGTATATCTTCGATCACATAGCAACGAGGTCATTCTTCAATACTCAATGGATAATGAGAAACGGATAAGACCTGCTTTATTGAAATGCCTACATCGAGAAAATGAATGACAAGCTTTGAGAATCTACTGCTACGAAGACAACTGGGACTCTGGAGAACTATTGAGGGGTATATACAATATATCTGAACCACAAGATTACAATTGGAAAATGATAGACGCTTCGAAGTTCTAAACCATAGCGGATTGTTGTGGCGTGTCATGGATACTAGTAAGTTCGATTGACTCCGTCGCAGGGACTGAAGAAAAGATCGGCCCTGTCGACGTCTCCCTATTCGAATGCGATTCCTCAGTGTCTTCTTTGATGGTGTCGAGCAAAATCGAAGGTCTGTTCAGCAGCAAGGCTATGACGATGGGGTACATAGCCTAAGGTGTTTGAAGGTCAAAATCGTCATCGGTATTGATGTACAGAATCGCATGGACACACCGAGATAACTATCTGGACAGAAAGAAACACTGCCGCAAGTATGTCTCCCGCGGAGCTGGATGGAAAGTCCAAAGAGTTTAGAATTGCAGAGATCAACTGTCATTGTTGAATCAAAAACAATACACAGGCCACGACATTGATCTCTCACCTGGAGCACACAATATACCGCGCCTGACTCCATGAGTAGCAAAATGAGCTGGTGCAAATCCACTGAGTGCCGCCGGGCGATTGAATGGTTTGATCGAAGAAATCTATGGTACTTCCTGTGATTCAAGGACATAGTAGAAGAAATCATTAACGGTAAGAAATTGATTCATACCAGAAAATCCAAGCAACGGACGAAGTGGTTAAGGCATTGGTTGCGAATGAAAGCACCATGGCGATGATAAGCAAATCATAAGTGGCGACAGTGACTGGAGAGACTTCATCTGATAGAAACTCAGTACTCGAAAGAAGTCCCAGTGCGCAAAGTGTCGTGACTTTGAGACGGAAGATCAGTGATTTTTCAGACCAAGGAAACAGAAACAATCACCTAGCGTGATTATCCATAGAGAACACACCACATAAATCACCCACCGTGTCCTCGAGAAGGCTATTCGAACGCGCCATAAGATTAGTGTGTCGATAAGCAGAGGCTGTGCGCTGGATGTAGTCATGATCAAACGACGTGTTATTCGAAAGTAGAGACCGTACGAGGACACGAGAGCTCCAATACCAGATGACGAGTAATTTGAAAGCAGTGGCACCTTGTGTAAGGACTTCCTCCGTGAGTGACGTCGTTGTAATATTGGAAATGAACTGAGTATACGTCAACGTCAGAGAAAATAACGCAGCACAATGAACGGCTGCCACGAGGAGCCCGAAAAGGCCAACGAGCATCATTATTCTGGATGAATAGGAGACGCGTCCTTGGCTAAGTAGCAAACATGAGTTTCTCCAATGCTTAAAAGATTGGAAGAGCGTCCAAGTCACACACATGAGAGATTGCATCGTTAGGGCACAAAGAGAGACTAAAACACCTGCGGAAGTATCGATTAGCAAAAGGTAAACAGCAAAAGCTAAATGCATACTGAGAAGCAAGACATCGATGATCAAAGGCCAAAAGTAGTCGAGCATAGACTGCCCCGCTAGTCGAAGTATTTCTCGTTCCTTGGGTGTCATTTAGTAAGGAGGATGCGAAGAATGAAGCCTACCATAGGGTATATATACGAACGCGCCCGGCTGAGGTCGGCCCTCAGGTCTCGGGCGCCACGGGAATACAGTGGAATAGTCATGAAAAGGAACAGACTTTCAACCAAGTTTCGGCGCCAATAACACTATGTACATCAGTTGTAAGTCGAAAACTTCGGTTCGTCTTGAACAATAGTGCCTACATGGGGTAAGAGCAGTTACACGAGCGAAGTTTCCCAAAGAACCATCAGTATTGAGAAGTCCGGGCGAGATGACGGCGTAGTTACTGTTCCGAGCATGAAGAAGCCTTCGGTAAAGGGCACTTGAAAGACATAATTGTCCATGCATATGGTAATTTGCCCCGTCTTTAGATATTTTAGATCAGATAGCAGTGAGGTCATTCAATCAGCCAACGCGAGTTCAATAGATACGCAAGGGACCTTTCGTATAAGTAGTAAGGAAATCCTGCTTTATTGAGATACCCTCGTCGAAAAAATGATGGACAAGCTTTGGAAATCTACGACTGCTATGGCGAGAACTGAGAATTCTGCGAATTATAAGGCGAATAAGTAAGAGTTCTTTGCGAATTCCCAGATCTGATCTTGATGCAGGTTGCCAGGAAAATTTAGTCGTAATTAGTGTTATGTAAGCAAATCATATAATTTTTCTTCGCGCATCGCCTCGAGCCCTCTTCCTCGGTTCCAACCATCGTTCCCACTGTATGTGGTCCTCTAGCAAGATGCTTGCAGTCTAAATTTTGAAACAAGTTTCGACTCCAAATTTGGATGCCAACAGTATATCTTCCGATGGTATGCCTACAAGTTCTTCGATCTGATGAATGCTGAAGGTTGAAACAGGTAAGTATTAATTGTGACTACAACGAAAATTTTGCTATGATCATCCATCATCAGCGCTCGCATGACGTATTGTTCCGTCGCCTTGTCAATGAATAATCTTAAGAGCACAACAAGAGCTTCAAACAACTTACGCAGTCCACCTGTCCTGCGACTCAGGGTGTAGATCAGTAAGTTGAGGCAAATAATGCCTTTATGATGGATTGACGAGATCTTCGTTGTGAAAACCTTCGGACGTCTCATAGAGCCTATTAATGACAGTCTCGGGAGCAGTCTGTCTGTTTCTCAAGGTACTCTGATATCTGTATGGCGTTCGTTGTAACGCCAAGGGCGTTGATCATCGATCCCATATATCATCGTCCCAGCCTTCGAGCTTCAAGCTGTACATCTCTATTTCTCTGAGCACATGATCACCAAGACTGAGACCTAGATACTCCCCTTGTTTCTGCCAGCCCGCCAGCCCGACACAAGAGCTTTCGAGATGAGATAAGCGTTGACGGGTCAGCGATCTTATGACAAATTAATTGACATTCTAGTTAGTACCTTGGGATATTTTTGTCCAAGTAATCAAACCTCCGCCAAAATGGTGTCCCAAAAAGGACATTTTCTTTTGGCCTTCTCGGCGAAATCAGAGTGGCACCACACCCTCTCCGGAGCAGACCCTAGCGATCCTGCTGACCCCATCGATCCTTCTCACAAGGGTCCGGTTATTTCGTACCTGTAAGTTCATCCAGCTGCCTTGCTCACGATCTTGCTTATCGGAGATGATTCCAGCGCTGCGATTCCAAATGCGACGCAAACTACTGTCACTGGCCTAAAATGGTTCAAAATATATGAAGACGGACTCAATGCTGCCGACGCAACGTGGGGTGTTGACCGTTTGGTCGCTAATAAGGGCAAGGTCACCTTTAACATCCCATCGTGCATTCCACCGGGCCAGTATCTACTTCGCCACGAGATCATCGGTAAGCTGCATCTGGTCGCGAGGGAAAGGTTAGAAGCCTAATTCTCCGAAAACAGCTTTACACGGCGCGTCAACATATCCAGGCGCCCAGTTCTATGTATGTTTCCTGTGCACTACCGTAAAGAAGACATCTTTCCTGATCGCGATATCTTCATCACAGATGGAATG
The DNA here is from genome assembly GCA_017657315.1 of Termitomyces sp. K1Ag. Classification (NCBI taxonomy): domain Eukaryota; kingdom Fungi; phylum Basidiomycota; class Agaricomycetes; order Agaricales; family Lyophyllaceae; genus Termitomyces; species Termitomyces sp. K1Ag. The sequence continues at coordinate 14,134 of JAGGAR010016102.1, forward strand.
TGCTCAACTGCAGATCACTGGTGGTGGAAGCACCGTTCCCTCCACAGTCAGCTTCCCCGGTGCCTATGCCGGTGAGTAGCAGAGATGATCTTTCTCTAATTATTTGATGCAAACTCGCATCCCAGGCTCTGACCCCGGCATCACCGTCAACATCTACTATCCTCCTCTCACCAGCTACACAATCCCAGGTATGGACGCTTACACTATGTGCCTCTCCCTTCCCAACATGATCGTCTTTAGGACCCCCTGTTTTCACCTGCGGCGGTAGTAGCAGCCCTTCTACCTCTCATTCCGTTACCTCCACCACTCCTACACCAATCACAACCTCCACCAGGACAACTTCTACAACTGCATCCTCAACTCCGACTTCAACCTCACCTGGTGCTGTAACTCAGTATGGCCAGTGCGGCGGTATTGGATGGACCGGGCCGACAGCTTGCGTGGCGCCGTACACATGCACAGTAATCAATGACTACGTATGTTTTTCCTTCTTTCCAGATTAGAGACGATGTTGACAACCTTGGGATCACCAACAGTACAGTCAATGCTTGTGATCTGTCATTGCAAGACCTTTATGCAGCGGTTTCTGATCATGAATTTGCATAGTAGATATCGCTCTGTTTTAAACTACAATAAATCAAATGATATTCATGCCGGGTCCTTCATTTCCTCTTGAACACAATACATTTACGTCTATACAGAGCCTGTAGAACCTCCTTCAGGACATTTACAACGCTCTCAAACGTATTTCCCATCTCAAACACCGTGATTTCCAGCCCAACAGTGCTCAAAACCTGACGGTCTAGCATATCCACCAGCTTGCAATCCAATTCTATCCACCATTCCCGCGCCATAAACGAGAACAAGGTCGAAGAACTGGATCGCCGCATGTGAATCGTGAGGTTGAGCACACCGTGTACTTCGGTTGAGATGGTATCGAGAATTCGAAGAACGGGCGGAATAAGAGTCTCAGCATTGAACGAAAGTATTAGACGCTTGAGATTGACCAGGTCATGAAGGAAAAGGGCGGGATTAAGGTTACCTATACCTGATAAATAAGCATTTGTCTCCATGCATATTGAAGCCGAAATGCACATACACGGGAGAGAATGTGTCGGGAACGCCAACCACACATGAGTAAGAGTCGCGGCTGACCGTACAAAAAGATTCTGGATGGTGTTGATATTATCAGGCCGATCTCTGAACGATGCCGCTCTAAGAACACAGGGCCCTCTTCCAGTCTCATTGGCTGAGAAAGAGGAAAGGCGTTTCAGACACGGTTCGTCGGTAGAAAGATGGGACCCCTTTCGCATAGAAGGCCATTCAAATTCTCGCTCCATCCCAGGGGCACCGAGCTGCAGTATCGCTACAGACCTCTGCTGTACCAACGATCGAAGAGCATCAGGAAATTCACCATCCATGTTCCACCAGCCCCTGTATCGTGATCGGCTGACGTCCACGATATATAGATTCTGAACATTTGGAAATGCCCTGAGGAGTGTGCTGCTGGATGGCCAGCGGGATATGCTTGAGGCACCATTGAAGTCCTCAAGAATACGCACAGTAAGGCTATGAATTGACCTTGCAATATGCGAATTTGACGTGAGGAATCCGGTCAGTTCGAGTATATCATGTGCACGTTTAGAGTGAGGCGTAATATTCCCGACAGTGATGGTGATTTTGTGGAAGATGCGTTCCTGCGCTGAACTACGCAGTCTTGAAGACGCTAGGCTGCAAGCGGATAACGTTTCGTGATCGAAAAGCTGCTCGATAATGGCATAAAATATGTCGAAGGGGAGCTTGGGGATACACGACATGTGAGTAGGAACGAGAGCAGGTTTCAGGGAGTGCCGACTGGGATCTTCTCGCAAGTCGTGTAAAAGGCTTATCCAGACTTACTCTACTCCTCCCCAGCATTATAAGTATCAAGGACTTTGCGCGCGAACGGGTCGACCTCATCATGCCGTCATCTTGAATTGAAAATTGATTGAAAATGAAACGTAAAACTCAAGGTACGCATGACTAAGCACCACACTGAGCCACGAACCAGGTGAGTCGATGAACTATCGAATTTCTGTGCAGGAGGATGTTTGATGTTTGACGCGTCTAAGCCTAGTTTTGAGTTCAGAGAATATAAAAGAAGTCGAACGTTGCTTGAGAGGACAGAAACTGGACTACCTACCGGTCCGGGCCCGATAAATGATCGGGGAACGAATTCGTGCCGGACTGATCCGGTTTCGACCTGTCATTGTCAGTGTCACGGAGCGACATTTCTTCCTTGCAGTATGTATGTAAGGAGTTGTCCGTGCAGTTGGTTTCGTCTTTTCCATATTCTATTGACTCCCTAGGGGTCAATTCTCGGCTCAGCGATGTCGACGTCGATTTATTTGGACCTTTCTGTTGGCCTGGAGGACGCTTTCCAGTACCACGGGCACACTGCACTCTACTCGAGCCCACACTCTGGACACTGGTGCCGTCCTCATTCGAATTCGCGCTGAAGACAGCCATGCGCCTCCCCTTTCTTTCTGCCGGTGATTTGGACCTCCGACGTAGTCGCCCGCCCATCGAGTCAGATACTAGTTTCAAGTTGTTCAAGCGTTTCAAACCTTGGAGCCCGTCCAAGAGGGTTTTTCCAGTTATCTTTATTGCTTAGTCTTATCAGTGCGCGGATGACATCTGCTGGCGCGTATGGCTAAGGTGCGTCGGACTATCCTCAGGCGGAGCTATTTCATTTTGTCTTATCGTTCCAAAGATTTCGCTCGTCCCGGATCATACTGCGGTGGCCTGTACAAATCGCCATAGAAGTCCGACGTACATATGCCCACGAACGTGTCTTTAACTCGCTCTCCTTTCTGCTCCAAGTTATCCAGAGACACGGGCTCGCCTTACAGGAAGTTGCTTTCCTTGCGCCGCGGGAACTAGAGACTCGAACGTTCTTTAGGGTCGCGTTCGGAACATAAAGAACCACAAGACTGCTTTCCATGGCATCAGTGCGGTGCCAACGGAGGCAATTTGGTTAGTTTCTTCCTGTTATTGACCGTCCTGTAATTAACGAATCGTTCAGAGCTTGAGCCTCGACCTCGTTCAGTAGATTGGTAAGGATCGATATTCTCTATGGATTTCCTACTCAACGGTTGTTCTGACTCGCGGTCTGGAAATTGATCATGTGTCTTGCAAGGTGTCTATCTTGTGAGCTTAACACCAGGCTTTTTGCATCGTCCGTGTTGGACTATGTTTATGGACGCCTTGTTTGCCTACGAGCTTCGCGCTCCTACGGAAAGTTTTTGTCTTGTCGTTATGGATCCGCATCATGGTGTAGCCATTGGTTGTGATACTTCTGATAGACATCTTACGCGGGAGGACTTTTCCTCGATGCTATTCATTGTACATGTTACCATGTTAGCATAGGAAAGTAGCCGATAGTAAATAATCTCTTGCTTGCAGCTCTATTCTCTAGACGAGTGACATGTCATGGAGTGCCTTGATGACGTACTTGATAGATGCAACAGATGTTCTTAAGCTCGCTCCATTTGAATGGAAGCACCAAGAAGTCGGACAACGATGATAGCGGACAAATGGGTAAGTAGCTAGAATGGAAACAATAGCTATTTGACGCTCAAATGTCATTCAAAGGAAACCATCACTGTGGCATAGCAACCAAAAAATGGCGCACTTCGATTGAATTGACAGACAAAATTACCTGTGATTTCAAATGTAGATTATCAAAGTCGGCCAACTATCGTAAGGCAGCCCTTTGCGACGAGATTTGGTACAAGCTGACAAATGTACGATTGGGTACTCCAGAACTCTATAACGATGTGTCGTGGAGGAGGTATCATCTCACTGCTGGCAAGGAGATGGTCAAGCTGGTTCCAATCTTGTCGATTCAAGTCAAAATAATTGACCCCTAACAATTTCAACTCCTCCAGCGGGGTGATCGGCGGCAGCATATGCAGAACTTGTAATAGTTGATGGCCACATATATCGGGCGACTTTCCAGATAGTTGTAGCTCAAGACATCGAAGAGATGGAAGGTTCCTAAGATTCAAGTGGCTCTGAAATTTGACGTCTAAAATAGAGGTGAATGACGAAAGCGCTAGAAAGTGATGGTGACTCACTGCATTCCATCCGTAGCACCACTGACGACAGAGAGTTCGCGGCGATGTTCAGGATATCTTGTGAAGGAGCGAGATCCACATTCAACAATATTCTACCATGATAACTGGACAGGCGGGTGAGGAGAAGTGCTGAATCGGGCTTGTGAAGTAGCTCGACAATCTTTCGACACTCCCACGAATTAAACACTTTCAAAGACTCCAAGTATCCTGGGGTACTCGGCGAAAGAGCTGACGTCAATTCTCGCAGCGTTATTATACCAGCATTGGATATTGAGGTGTGGGTATGAGGCACAGAAACGACAAGAGGGAGAGAAAGATGTTTGAGCTGTGAAAGGGAAGCCAGATAAATAAAAGGAATATCAACATATTCCAAGGAAAGCTCCTTCAGGTATGGCGACGTCAGCAACCTGAGAAGTGCCTTCTTGAAGCTTTCTGATAGGGATTGCCATACACTGGGCCAAGTTCCACTGTTGAGTAAGCGTAGACTACGCAACTGTGACAACATGCCCAGGACGTCCGCAATATTGTTATCCACTAACCCACCATAGAGATCGAGGGCTACGGCTTGAATATATTGGCGAAATCTGGGACTCGACGAAAGAATAGAATGAAGGCGACTATTTGCGGCGTAGTGTGCATGGTCTAGATAGATATCAATCGAATGGAAAAGGTGCTTTTGTGAGGTGAGGCGGAAAGAGGAGGCGACAACGCTGCATGAGCGTAACGTTCGCTTTTCGTCGGCAAGTAGATCGAGCACTATGTCGATGAGTTCTTGTGGAAACCTTGGCATAAATCCTGTATTGAAACAATTGATCTCGAAGCAATGTGGAATTGTGGTCAAAGTTGCTTAACTGCGTCGCTGGGAACAAGCACCCGAAAGTGGTTTGCTTACTACGGTCAGAGTACAGGGGGATCAGGTCAGGCGCCAAGTTGAACATGATGTGGCACAGCCCCCAAACACCGCTTTATAATAGATGCGACACAAAGGAAGCCTTATACACTATACTTAGCACAAAGGCATTTAAATCAAGTTCGCTTTTGGATTTTGGATTCAGCACTCGAATATAGCTTCAAAGACGCGAGAACTTGAAGATGGGAATGCTCTTAGGAAATTATAGAGTTCCAATTACTAATAAGGCTGGTGAGTGTTAAGCTACTCTGTCGTGTATTTTGGGCATTTTGATTATTGAAAGAAAGAACCGCGACTATATGAAAATATAACGATGGTATCAAAGGAATTCCCTTGATCCAGATATTGTTTCGATACACGATCTCGAGTCCAAACCATTCATCGCATTTCTCAGCGCTGTTAAGCCGGCCTCATCAGGCTTATACGTGGAGAGTGACATCTGTAATGATCCAATTACGGAGGTGTCCAGCAACCTACAGAGCGACCGGTCCAATGCTGACCAGTGTTCGCGATACGGCTCTCCTATAAGGCGTAAATACCGGATTTGAATTTCGACTTTGATGTGATGACTGGCACCGGAAAGAGTTTCCAGGCTTTGATTGAACGGTACGAGCATCATGGTGCCGCCGTGGATTCGCATTACCAACTTCAAAGAACGTAGGTTCTTGATACCGCGGAAAGAGATTATCAGATTAATATCACCTAAATCGGTATGGTTAGAACTTAGATACATGTTTTCGAGGATATAGGCTTACCAGGTGGTGGACCTTGCTCATATCCGAGGTTATCGAGTGTCACTTCAGTGAGAGACGAGGCGAAAACGTCCAAAGTTGCTTGGACACTACCGAGTGAAATTGTGTTGTCTCCGTAGATAACGGCGGTGAATGATTCAAGGTGAGGAGTGTGTGTTGAGGGTGTGTCAACAACGCCAAGCGATCGCTCAGCACAAGTAGCTGTCATGGAAAGCTGCACGATGTTGGGGAAACGAAGCAAGAAGTCGATTGGGAAATGGTTTTGGCGATAGAGATCCAGGAATTCTAACGATGATTGGTGGAGCATCGACGTCAACGTGTTCCGTATCTCCTCCGGCATACTCAACCAGTCAACATACTCGGTGCGGGAAGTAAACTTGAGTTTCCTGATGTTGGGAAACTTGTCGAGTAACGCCAAATGTTCCAGGACTAATTGGGGGTCCCCAAGGTGCAAAATGAGTGATTGTACGAAAGATGCTAAGGACGAATTATTCGAAAGTATTTCTGAAAGGAGCCCAGCACGGGCGGAATCCTGTGTAGCATCGAAGGAGATAGTGATCTCGTGAAAGATACGTCTCTGAGAGATTTCTCGGAAAGCGGAAGAAACCAGAGCGCAAGTATATAGTGCAGGTCGATCGTCTGTAAGTTCATTGATAATGGCGTTGACCAGTTCTCGAGGAAATGCGGATGGGGAGGCCATGTTGATAACGATATAAAATCGTACTCTGAAGGTCAGAACATCCTCGATTTATTGGATGTAAATAGAGACCATGAGGCATGCGCATGTATCGTGAGTCTGACGCATAGCTGGACAATGGACATTGTCATGCTTGACCTTGCTTGACCGTGACCAGCCTGCGAAGTCAGCGGAAAAGTTTTGAAAGCCGGCCGGTCCAGGGGTACACAGCAGTATGTACTTACTGCTTCATTCAGCTGCAGATCTCCGAATGATGTCCATCGATGATCGGATATAAACAAAGAACAAGTGTCATGGATGCACCCATACATCATATCATGACGCTCGCGGGATTCTCTAGTCCATGTTCAGGCATATGTACATAGTCTTTCATGATCTAAATTTAGTCCTATACAGCACCAGCACATTCTAGGAGGCCCAAAGCAATATACTTATAACAACGAAGATTACGAGACAGTGACAAGGTATTGAATCGTAACACGTGAAAGTTTGAATATTAGAAAACACGTCAATGAAAGGCAGTGAACTGATCTGCAGTGGAGTAGCTGCGGAAGCCGAATTCCCCAAACGATATGAGCCAACATATCACGGGAGAGCCGGAGTTTGTTACTATGTTCAAGAAGACGTTGTGCCTTTGAGGAAGGAAGGATTCATGCGGCTAACCAGAGAGTACAAGGTCCGTAGTGGCACGAGTCCATCAAAAGGCGGCCTGAATTGAAGGAGAACAATTGGGCACATGAATATTGACGCCTTTAGTGCGCTTTAGCATTGCCTACCGCCAGTCCAAACGGTATTGAAAGTCAAAATGGTAACAATCTGTGGGAAACCAGAACAAAGGCCCATCAGGTTCAGAAGGGCTCATGGGACGCCCAACAAATAAATGACATGACCGCCTGTCTAAATCAAGACACCGTCTCTGACCCGATTCGGATAGAAGATATAGCGCCATGAACGTTCAAGTTCACTGCGGCTGTAGACTCCAAAGTCACAATTCAACAGATGAAAGCTAGCAATGAAAATGTCACTGTACGAGGTTTGGATCGATGCAGGTCAACAGAGCTTTTGCAGAGTTTTGAACAACGGTGGTGATAGGAAAGGTACGAGATCCAGATTCAGACGAAATGATATGTTTGAGACTGTTTGATTTGTAAACCCAATCAGGAGTCGGTGCCTCGTGTGCACCTCATTGCACGCCGTTTGCGCGATGCACATGGCGCCCTCAACCCACAAAGCAAGTTTATTCCGCTAGATTGGAGGTATTGATCGGCTTTTTCATTCGATCGGATACTGCCGCAGAAGACGCGTCTCAAGTGACAAGTTCAAGGAGAGTCGGACTTGAGTCGGATAGATCATGAACACATGGAAACGGAGAAGCCAAAAAAGCATTTTGTCACGACTTGAAAATCAGGGTCAGCGGACGAAGATGTTGCACCCATCATGTCATCTAAGTATAAAGAACACATGGATGATCCTTGGCGGTGATAATAAATGGATATACACCCTTTACGGACAGTGAGCAGTGAGACAACCTCCAACGCAGCTGTATTAGCGTTGTATTTTTCTCTCCAGCATTCAAATGCTGGCGCTCTGCGTCCACTCTGGTGGCGTAGTCTTGGACCCACAAACCAACTTTGACTCCGCGAATGAAGGAAACCACTTGGCCGGATCGGCTGTTGTTACTATGATACTATATATGATATCTACCTGTACAAAGAACAACGGCTATGGTCGCATCGGTAATGTTTTCCCGGCATTGAGCTAGTTTAATGTATATCCCATGAGATTTGTATTCGAAGCGACATGAGGACTATGGAATGGTGGCTGATATACAAGAACACGACGTGGTAAAATATGAAATGGGACTTCAGCGTACACAAAGAGATATAGAACAGTGGGTTCAGTAACACAAGTTTGCTATTTTCAAGTTGTGGTGTACGTGGGAGGAACGTCTTCTATTATTACATTGGGCTGTGGCGGAGGTAGTCGTATACCACTGTCCTGGTGCACCACAGAAGTAATAGTTGGTTCAGGTGCCATATTCCGATTTTTGCGTATCGCGCGTGTCTGATCGATGGTTCCTGCCACATATCCACTTGCGTCCGAAGTGTCGATGCTGGTAGTATGAGTATGTGTAGGGGTATGAGGTAGGCTTCGGTTGACGCCGGAGGAGCTGTTGTTCGTGCTATTCGGTAACACGTCACCCTGGCTATGAACATGGGCCGGGGCCCAACCTCTGCCAGCGGAGGGATGGAACAATGTGAAAGGTTCAGCTTGTAGGGGATGCATGGAAGGCGTAGCTGTGTATGAGACCATTTGGGGTTGCTCTGTTCGCAAATACGATGGACCGTTGCCTGTGCCAAGGAATCCTTTACCAGACTCTATATGTATCGCGCGACGCCGACGCCACCACCAGAAGGCGAATAGTAAAATAGCGATTGCTGCAAGACCGCCGACGACCCCGCCGACAATGGGACCTACAGGAATGTTTGAGTGAGCGGTCGGAGATGGAGTAGGAACAGACGAGGCTGCAGGGAAAGTAGATGTGATAGAAGCTAGAGACGTAACAGTCGCACTAGTCACAGGTAGCGACGTGTTGGTGACGAAAAGGTAATCCAGGGTGAGTGGAGTAGAAGGTGCACTGCTTCCTTCATAGGTGACGAGGATTGTATGGGATCCGATAGGGAGGTCCGGTGTTGTGAAGAATGCTTGGTTATAAACAGTAGAGGTGTCAGCTGGAGAAAGGCCTTTGAGGTTAAAGTTTATTGAAGCCCCGTTATCGATGGAATAGGATGCTGTGGATGCGTTGTGAGGAAGTTCGGTGGGAATAAAACCAACCCAGGTGAGGCTGGTCCCTGTATGATGGGGGAAATGATCATGAATACTCCTAACGATGAACGCAGAAAACGCTCACTGACCTATAAACTTGAATTGTACTTCTGAGCCTACTTTCGTTGTCATGTTGGCGGTGTCGCCCAGTTTTCCCCACCCAGCATCATACTGTATAG
>JAGGAR010016103.1:0-23497 GCA_017657315.1 Termitomyces sp. K1Ag
GTCTTGAACCAATCAATGCTGACTCCGAGCCTCTTACCTTCTGTGTAGTAGAAGACATACGCTGGGGTCTTCAAGATCGATCTTGGCCAAAGTGGGAACTTGTTCCATTGTGGATGTATGAGCTGGAACCGGATCAGAGAACAGGCAAAAGATTGAACACAAAAGGAACATGGTTAAGGACGGTCCTACTGGTACTAATCACCACTTACGGTTCCTCTTGGGCGTTGTGCCGCCGTCCACAGCCCGAGGACGAAACCGAAGTGCAGACTAGGTCTTGAACCAATCAATGCTGACTCCGAGCCTCTTACCTTCTGTGTAGTAGAAGACATACGCTGGGGTCTTCAAGATTGATCTTGGCCGAAGTGGGAACTTGTTCCATCGTGGATGTATGAGCTGGAACCGGATCCAAAGGTGAGGACACGACTTTTGTAGGAAGGGACTACTTATAGGGGGTTGCTGCGTTGATGCTGACAAGCATCGATGTTTCGAGCTACAAGTGGATGAAGTTGAGCCTGTTGTCAGAATGTAGATGAATGATGACGAACAGGTAGGCCAAGTTCAATTGGACATGGGCTCGAGCTTGAGCCTTGAGGTCATGAACCAATCATCAAGTTTCGGCACCCAACAGCTCCTTCTGTGTGTAAGGAAGAAGATCATGGGAATCCTCTGCAAGACTGGCACTCACTTTCTATTTGTCTGCATCAGTGAGGTAGTCCTGGATATAATGCTTACCTAATTGCTGCATCATCTCTCAGTCCACTTTTTTTTTTTTTTTTTTTTTTTTGTGGTATCACTGTAGAAATGTAAACAGTTCACAAAGTCAACCTCTACACTCCAGGATATGCAAGTTGCCTTGCCAAATGTCATCTATTTATTCACAAGCGTGGAGCCACCCCATGGGAAATGCTTTTATGCACAGTGTGTGGGACTCGGTGGCCCTTCCGGATGCCTTTAACTAATACCCACTAAAACCTCGGTTGCCTTTCTCCACGACTTGAGGGGGTCTGAATTTGGTGGTAAGAAGTGTTTCCAGGTTTTTCTAACGAGCTTAACGTCCAGGGCCTTCTTACCGAAACGTTTGTCATCTGTCGCTAGGCAGTCAAGCTTTATTCGCCGTGCTACAGCCGCTTTTAGTTTATTCGTTATCTCGTCTTTTTTGAAGACTCTCTCCGGGTCCGCCTCCCTTGATATTCTCCATTCACATCGTAGCTTCCATATGGTGTACGTTGCCTCGGATACAACTATAGTCGAGAATCTACGCGATCCGGCCCTGTCTCTGTTATCTTCGGGCGCCCGGGTAATCATGGCGCATCCCAATTGTTCGCCAAGCGTCGGTTTTTCGAGGGTTAGTCCGCGCCTCTCATGTATTCGTTTGGCTACTTGCCATACTGTGTCCTGGCCTGATAGGGAGCATTCGGTGAGGATGTGTTCCATGGATTCCGTCGTGCCGCACTGTTCGCACAGGGCTCTCCTCTCGAAACTTGGGATGTTTTCCCAGTATTTGCCGACTTTGTATGCATTATGCATCGTCTTCCATAGGAACGCTCTCGCTTCCTTTGAGATGGTCTTCTCCCTCAGGGATAGCCATATTCTGTCATCTGTTGGGGCTTCCTGATTGTGTTCATGTACTGCCCATCTTGCCATGTCGAGGTGGGTGACCGTGCCTCTGCGCCATGGAGTTTTTGCGTTCTCAATAATCCCCTCGTAGATTGTGGATTGGGCTATTGTGGCGAGTTTAGCTCCGGGGATGTCGTATCCCTTCGGGATTTCCAAGTCGATGAGGTCCGGGATTTCCTTCCTCGCTCCTTCGTTTGCGAGTCTATCCGCCCCCTCATTTCCTTCTATGCCGGCGTGTCCTTTCACTTTCTCTATGAATGTGGTTCCTTTTCTCGTTCTCAGGTGGGCAACCAGTGCCTTCATAACTTCCTTGTTTGCCGTACCGATCCAGCCGTTGTCTTCCCTCTCAGCAAGGAACTTTGTGATGCTTTCTATCACTATTAGGGAGTCGCTCTTGATATGGAGGCCAAGTTCTGGTGGGACTGCTTGTGCCGCGGCTAGGATAGCTATTGCCTCGCCGGTGTTGTTCGATTGGATTACTTCTGGTGGGAGTCTTAGTGCCAGATTTCTTCCGTCATCAGGGCCGAACCAGACTCCCGTGCCTGCAATGGCATCCACGCTCCCGTTATTGAGGCAGGATCCATCCGTGAACACTGTGACTATTTGGAGGGGGGTTGTTTGTCTGCGGGTGTAGTCTGTGTTGTCCGAGGTGCTGAGGTCCCCATGGCCAGTGAAAATTCTGAAACCGTCCTTGAGGTGGTCCCTCGTCGTGATGTCTGGGTTGAATATCCAGGTTTCCTCGTTTTGTATCAGCTCTTTCTCTGCATCGGTTGTGCGCCGGGCATCCGGGGGGGTGTCTGGATCCCATCGACGCCCCAGTTTGTTCAGGAAGCTTCTTGAGAAAGCCCCGCACTTATGTGGGTTCTCACATCCTTCCTCTCTCATTTCTTTGCAGGGGTTGCAGGCGCAGTTTCTTCGTGGCTTGTGTCGCGGGTTAGTCCCCGGGTCCGTCTTCTTAGCCAGTGTTAACATCTCCCCCGTTGATTCCACACGGTGTGTTTCTCTCAGACATCTTCCTATTTCAGAGTTGGTCCTGATGTTTTTGGTATTTGCTAGCCCCAGGTGGAACCATATTGGCATTTCCTCTTTCAGATGTTGTTCCAGTAAAAGAGGGTGGAAGGCTATTTTGTGTTTCCGAGCAGCTTTGAACATTCTCTGCAGGGATGGAGGAAGGCCGTCCTTTCGTGATCGGGCGTCGACATCGAGGTTCTGCAGGAAGTTGTTTCGGAATGATCGTGCATCGCGGACGTTCCATTTCTTCGCTATATTGAGGCCTATAATTTTATCGGCCACTTTGGCCCAGTCTGGGCGACCCAGTGGACTTCTCACAGGAGGTACTACAACTTTAGTAAGCTCTTCTCACAGCGGCTTGGAACAGTGATGATCAAGACTACTATCAGTGTTTCCAGGGGAAATCCGCCATGACTGTCCATCATTCAATCAAAGACAAGGTATATGTACAAATCATACTATGTACTTCCACTCTGTGCGTGCAATTCAACCTATGTTATATAGACATACAGGTGACGAATTGAACATATTTTCTCCTGACGTATTTACCCTCTCACTACCAAGGTATCACTGAATATCCTTTTGCCAGATGAAGTATCAAGAACCTCCGAGACGACTAGACCGGTATCCGTGGAGGGCTGGTTGCCCGTCTAGGAGACGACATCGCTGTGCGACAGCCAAGTTAATCAAATACTATGTCAGCAGATATCCCTCGTGACCCCTACTGTCAGTATATTGATCTCAACACGACTCAAAGATGCCTCCAGTTGCAGTTCTTCTTCCCAACGACAGCTGACACTGCAGAGCAGGCATTCTTCATTAAATTGGCTTTTTGTCCCTTTCTTTTCTTTCTTTCTGGGTACGTTTGGCTATGACAAAGTCTTCTCTACCTCCGACGGTTTCTTCCCTGGAAGGAGCAGAGGTCGCGAGAATTGTGTCGATTGCATGCTTTAGTTTGGCCGGTACGTTGTATCGCGTTGGAAGTGAGCATATAGAATGGCTTCGTGATCCAGCCGCTTGCAGTTTACGAATACCTGATTACCTTGGACGAGGAGGTACGTGAATTCAGAGACATATTAGAGTAATTGTCTGTCGCTGACCTTGCCCGTTTTGTAGCTCCAGTATTTCTGGACTGGAAAGTGGGACGTATCTCGTATCTTGTTCCTCCTGGTTCGTTATAGCTGTGCAAGGCTCTTCCTTTCTCCATTCTCATGATCGATGATCCAGAATCGCTATCTTCCTCCGTCAATCATGATGTAAGTGCCTAACGTTTAACCCCAACTCCAACCTCTTCTCATTTTCTGAATGCTAATGCTTGAGCCAAGACTCGCAATAACATGTCAGTACGCCGCACCCTTTTACCATCAGAACCAAATGATTTTACCCACATCGACAGGCTACTCTATCACAAATCCTTCACCTGGCGTAAGTGCACAAAGTTTACCTATGCTCGTTGTTGTCTTATATAGCTCCATCATAGTTGTAAATATTCGCACATCATCACCTTCATCATTGAAGACTGATCGTCGTTACTCAGCTGCAAGCCTGCAATACAATTGGCATTCGTTCTAAACATCATCGCCATCAGTGTGATACAAGGTAATTGTCCAACATCCCGAATCTTCGTCTCAAATGTACATGTACATTCGGTATCTCAGGAATTTTGGTCATTCGGATATGGTATCTATTCCAAGGCAGCAAGGCCACGCAGATCGGTATCATCGGTGGCTTTCTGATCTCTGTCGTGCTATCTCTGGTCTTTCTCTACCTTTCGATCAACAAACTCGAAATTATTCTGCCGGCGGAACTACCCCATGGACTACGAAACGAAGGATGCAAAGCGATGCGGCCACCAAATTTTTGGCGCCTGTATCTCCCTTCTCTGATCCTTCATGTGAGTCAAGTTTGTACATTGAAGAAATACTGTTGTGATTCTGTAAAGACTGTCATGTACATCATGACCGGTATAAAAGCTCTCAAGAATAGACGCCTACTGAAAAATGCACCCGTGCTGAAACGCCTTCTACGAGAGTGAGTCCTGAGCGCCACTACACAAACGCCTCACCGACGCTCCTTCCCTAGTGGAGGATTCTTCTATTTCGTGGTATTCGGTACGATTTAAACGAATCTATCGTCCATGTCATCCATCCATTTCCCTACTTTGGACAGTTTCCGTGGTTTTGACCTCAATCGGGTCAATACTTAAACAATATCCGTTGGTATGTCGCATTATGTGATCATATCTCCTCGCTCTCTACTTACTCAGTCTCCCTCAGATTAACGTCCCATCCATCTATTCTCAGTACGTCGCCTTCATGGCTTATCAATGAAATCTTATTGATCCAGTGTCCAGCTTTTTGCTTACGACGACCTCGATCGCCATCTCCCGCGTCATGTTCAGCATTCATTCCCTAACAGACAAGCTAGGCTCCAATTCAGCATGGCTACTCAATAACGTGGAGCTTAGTCGGGTGGGGTGGCGGAACGGCGCACACGAGGGTGAACTTATTGTCGAGAAGATCACGGTCCATTCCGATAACGACTCGGACGTTGAGAGCCGTCAGCGCTCGGAATCGAAGCTATTGGTGAACGAGCCGCGTTTTGGCGTGTATAGCGAGAATGCATGATGACAAAATGTGATAAATGTCGGTGTCAACCTGATGCGACCTTCAGAACTGAACAGAACAGACACTTCCACAGGTCTCGTTCTGTTACCTTCGAGTTGATCGTATTTCCACTCTTCTATGATTGCTTTCTTTCTCTTGCTTTTCTGGACAACCCTGATTTAAATTCCTTAAGTATCTGTTATGTGGTACAACCACTGCAGGACAATGATCACCAGGTTTCATATACCGATACTACGTGCTGAAATGAACATCTACAGCAAGGAGCCCCAAACGTTGATATATTGTAAGGCTCTAACTCGGTGCGATCAACTCGAGCTTGTCTTCGTAGAGGAGCAGACATCGGTTCAACACCAGCAATCATCTGCAACTAAGAAGGCTCATCGCGGCTCAAAACATTCTGGACCCAATATGCCAACGGCTTTCCATCCACTTCTTCAAGCACCATGTCTACTTGCGTCACTAAATCTCGCGAGTATCCGACTGGCAACAACAACCCACTCTCGCCACCAAACCACGGGTGCGCCAATGCGCGCGTTGCGATGAGGCGGTTCTCGACAGGATATACGATGTGATAACCACAAGCCTTTGGTTCCCGAGTAGATCATTTCTGAACGAATGATTCAGTGAGTATATATTTATGGACTTCTCACCGTACTACGCGCTTTGGGTCTGTGATGATCTCAGATCAAGACGGTTTCCATCAGCAACCCATCAGAAATCCGCCATCGTCTCAGTGGACTGTCCATCATTCAATCGAAGACAAGTTATATGTACAAATCATACTACTTCCACTCTGTGCGTGCAATTCTACCCATGTTATGTAGACATACAGATGACGAATTGAGCATATTCTCTCGTGACGTATTTGCACTCTCACTACCGAGGCATTATTGAATATCCTTTTGCCAGACATAAGTATCAAGAACCTCCGAGACGACTAGACCGGTATCCGTGGAGAGACTGGTTACCAAGTCTACGAGACGACATCGCGCTGTGGCGACTGAGCCAAGTTGATCTATGACCTTTGTCAGCAGACAGCTTCTCTCAGGCTCATGACCCCTACTTATTTATTGATCCCAACACGACTCAAAGATGCCTCAGTTGCAGTTCTTCTTCCCAACGGCAGCTGACACTGCAGAGCAGGCGTTCTTCTTTAACTTGGCTTTTAGTCCCTTTCTTTTCTTTCTGGGTTCGTTTGGCTATGACAAATTCTTCTCAGGCTCTTCAAGCAATCAGCCTGTGGGGTCCTTCCCTGGAAGGAGCAGAGGTCGCGAGAATTGTGTCAATTGCATGCTTTAGTTTGGCTGGTACGTTGTATCGCGTTGGAAGTGAGCGTATAGAATGGTTTCATGACCCAGCCGTTTGCAGTTTACGAATACCTGATTACCTTGGACGAGGAGGTACGTGAATTCAGAGATATTAGAGTAATTTTGCCTGTCGCTGACCTTGCCCATCTTGTAGCTGCAGTATTTCTGGACTGGAAAGTGGGACGCATCTCGTATCTTGTTCCTCCTGGTTCGTTATAGCTGCGCAAGGCTCTTCCTTTCTCCAATCTCATAATCGATGATCCAGAATCGCTATCTTCCTCCGTCAATCATGATGTAAGTGCCTAACGTTTAACTCCAACTCCAATCTCTTCTCATTTTCTGAATGCTAATGCTTGAGCCAAGACTCGCAATAACATGTCAGTACGCCGCACCATCAGAAACAAATAATTTTACCCACATCGACAGGCTACTCTATTCCAAATCCTTCACCCGACGTAAGTGCACAAAGTTTACCTATGCTCGTTGTTGTCTTATGTAGCTCCACCATAGTTGTAAATATTCGCACATCATCACCTTCCTTCATCATTGAAGACTGATCGTCGTTACTCAGCTGCAAGCCTGCGATACAATTGGGATTCCTTCTAAACATCATCGCCATCAGTGTGATACAAGGTAATTGTCCAACATCCCGAATCTTTGTCTCAAATGTACATGTACATTCGGTATCTCAGGAATTTTGGTCATTCGGATATGGTACCTATTCCAAGGCAGCAAGGCCGCGCAGATCGGCATCATCGGTGGCTTTCTGATCTCTGTCGTGCTATCTCTGGTCTTTCTCTACCTTTCTGTCAACAAACTTAGAATCATTCCGTCGGCGGAACTAGCGCGTTTTTTCGGACTACGAAACGAAGGATGCAAAGCGGTGCGGCCACCAAATTTTTGGCGCATGTATCTGCCTTCTCTGATCCTTCATGTGAGTCAAGTTTGTACATTGAAGAAATACTGTTGTGATTCCGTAAAGACTGTCATGTACATCATGACCGGTATAAAAGCTCTCAAGAATAGACGCCTACTGAAAAATGCACCCGTGCTGAAACGACTTTTACGAGAGTGAGTCCTGAGTCCGCTCCATAATGCCACTACACAACCGCCTCACCAACGCTCCTTCCGTAGTGGAGGATTCTTCTATTTCGTGGTATTTGGTACGGTTTGAACCAATCTATCATCCATGTCATCCATCCATTTTCTACTCTGGACAGTTTCCGTGGTTTTGACCTCAGTCGGGTCAATGCTTAAACAATATCCGTTGGTATGTCGCATTATGTGATAATATCTCCTCGCTCTCTACTTACTCAGTCTCCTTCAGATTAACATCCCATCCATCTATTCCCAGTACGTCGCCTTCATGGCTTATCAATGAAATCTTACTTGTCCAATGCCCAGCTTTTTGCTTACGACGACCTCAATCGCCATTTCCCGCGTCATGTTCAGCATTCATTCCCTAACAGACAAGCTAGGCTCCAATTCAGCATGGCTACTCAATAACGTGGAGCTTAGTCGGGTGGGGTGGCGGAACGGCGCACACGAGGGTGAACTTATTGTCGAGAAGATCACGGTCTATCCCGTTAACGGCTCGGACGTTGAGAGCCTTCAACGCTCGGAATCGAAGCTATCGGTGAAGGAGACGCGTGTTGGCGTGTATAGCGAGAATGCATGGTGACGAAATGTGATAATGTCGGTGTCAACCTGATGCGACCTTCAGAACTGAACAGAACAGACAGTTCCACAGGTCTTGTTCTAGCACCTTCGAGTTGATCGTATTTCCACTCTTTTACGATTGCTTTCTCTCTCTTGCTTTTCTGGACAACCCTGATTTAAATTCCTAAGTACCTGTTATGTATTACAACCAGGACAATGATCACCAGGCTTATATACCGATACTACGTGCCGAAATGGACATCTACAGCAAGGAGCCCCAAACGTTGATATGTTGTAAGGCTCTAACTTGGTGCGAACAACTCGAGCTTGTCTTCGTAGAGGAGCAGACATCGGTTCAACACCCAGCGATCATCTGCAACCAAGGCTCATTGCGGCCCAAAACATTCTGGACCCAATATGCCAACGGCTTTCCATCCACTTCTTCAAGCACCATGTCTACTTGCGTCACTAAATCTCGCGGGTATCCGACTGGCAACAACAACCCACCCTCGCCACCAAACCACGGGTGCGCCAATGCGCGCGTTGCGATGAGGCGGTTCTCGACAGGATATACGAGCAACCTCCCGACGAGGTCCAATGCACTATCCTCCATGGTCTTGTTCGGTGTGTGGATTGAAGACAAGTCCACTGGCACTTCAGCTTGACCATTTGTGTCAGGAAGATTGGGCAACAGCGGGCCGAATGGAACGGCGGGCACAACGGTGAATCCAACGCCTTTTGAATCTGGGAGACGTTCAAATGCCTGAAATATTAGAAAGTTGTGAGAAAGCGGGGTGACATCAAACGCGATAGCGGTTACTTACAGGCCAAGTATCCTTCGTCGGTGTCCCCCGAATCTTAAAGATGCTCCACGCGAGTCCAAGTTCCCCACGCGTACCATTGAACAACGTATCCCTCCCCCAGCGTGTCTCCCTCACCCCGACGAGGTGCTTAGGTATAATGAATGGCTCCAAGGCATACGTCTCCTTCCCTTCCCCTTCCCCGTCCTCCTCCTCGTCGTATGAAGGCTCGTCGTCGCAGGCATAATCAGAGTAAAGCCGGAGGGGAGTGAAGAACTCTGCAAAGGTCGCACCAGCGCTCCAGAGATCGATTGCCAAGGCGTCATAGTCACGCGTGCCGAAGAGGAGTTCGGGGGCACGGTAGGGGCTATAAGAGGGTCCGGGTGATCAGTAAACAGTATAGGGAGAAGGAAGGAAAGAAGAAAAGCAAGAATATGCACCCAGTAGACACCTCGAAGTACATCTTGGGCCTCTGTTCAGGCCATAGGTCCCCCTTGACTTCATTCTCTTCCTCCTCTTGCCACGCGATCCCGAAGTCGATGAGCTTTACACATCCCTCTTCCGTGAGCAAGATATTCCGCGGCTTGATGTCTCGATGCGCGATACGGTTTGAGGGACTGTGGAGGTACGCGAGAGCCTGAAGTGTCTGGTAGATGATCGACCGCGCGAGAACAGTAAAATGACATTTCCGCTTCTGCGCAGATTCCTCATCTTCCTCTTGAGTGGAAGATGGAGATGTGAAGGGTGAGAACTTCGGCGACGCCAAGAGGTCAGAGAGAGCGATGGGGATGTACGGTTCCCAGATATGTAACTCTGACCACTCCTCGTCCTCTGCGTGGCTCCACACCTCAACTATCTATACCGAGAAACCTGAATCAATACATATGCATTGTATTTGAGAAAGGACACACATTTGGATGGGAGAGCTCAGAAAGGATCCGGAGCTCCTTGAGGATGTCGTGAGGCTCTTTAGATAACTTACGTGCGGTCGGCGCGGTTTTAACGACTACCCATTGCGCTGCATGGGGACCTATGGCTGCCCATGTACGTGATACCGTGGACGCAGGGCCCTCCTCAATGAGTTCGTAGTCGTTTGAATCGGCCTGCTGAGTCGAGTTTTCTCGTCAGTTTCATCCGAGTCAGTTTTAGCGATCCGTCCTGGAGAGCACCTCTTCAGGATGGTTAGAGTCCATAGTGAATGAAGAAAACTTGAAAATTATATAGATGAGAGATGGTTCAAGATGCTCTAGCAATGGCACTGATGCATGTTATGGTCAAAGTTCTTGAAGGGATCATCAATCAAGGGTTTGTCTATATGTAAGTACCACCATTGACCGGATCCTTAAGAAAAGCATCCTGTATTCAAACTGTGAAAATGCCTACGATAACTGGGATCGCATCAGGAGTATTCCTTGCCGTATCCGCTCTTTGAACTCAAATTTTGACTTACATGCCTTGCCAATTACCCTGCCATTTCATTCTCCAGCCAGCCCGTCTTGCGTCTCCTGTTATATCCTACATCTCCTTCTCATCTCTCATTGCAAAGGGCGCCCCAGCTTTCTCCAAAATCAAATACCTCAAATTGTACAAACCCTGGAAAATCGTCACTGACATAGCCCATTTTAACATTTTGAAAGGAGACAATATGGATATCGGGTGGAGTCTCGTCGAACGAGCCAGTGGTCCTGTGCAAATTCGTTCAACGCACGGAGCAAGGGGTTTGGACAAGGGTATGATGGATCCTACCTTGTCGATAGTGGGGTCGATGACCACGCTATTGGACAAGACATGGATGGTACTGGAAAGGGGAGTTTCCGTCATAAGTATGTGATTTTAGCTGGGCTCAACTTCGGATTGTGGATTGAGTTCTTTTACGTTCCCAGATACATGTGCATTTGACAAGGCTCGCTAAGGCTTGCTCTGACTCCTGGTATGATTTCACGGAACCGAGAGAGATTGAGAGGGTTGTGCTTGGTATACAAGGACTGCAAGAATAGCCCCATGCGTCGTCTCTCATTGGCGCCGCTAAGGCCTAGGCGCAAAATTAAAGTGCCCACACCTCCTTCATAGATTCTACCCTCCGCCGTCGTCCACAGTAACAAATCCGTGCTTAGAACTACAAAGACTTTTCCATCCGTGACTCGACTTTGTTCGCGGAGCAGCATTTCCATTCAGAACCTGGTAAGCCACCATGTCCAGTTCGCGCCGTATCTGCATTCTCAGACAGGTCTAGCTAGCCTTTCTCCTCCAACTGGTACAAGGATCAGCCTTTGGTGCTTTATACGTTTTATAGGATCGCGATGTGGCGATTCCCTCTAAAATACAGACAATTTGTGTCAATGTTCAACAAAGGCAGTAGGCCTATACTTTGCACATATGGACCCTCAAGGACTCTTAATTCTGTGATTGCGCGGATCATCGCTAAGGAGTGGGCAAAGCGGCAAGAACAAGAGCTCACAGCGAGTTTTTCTTCAATTTTAATGGACTAAAATGCGATTATTTCGCCACCACCATTGCGCTCCAACTTGCCCAATCCCTGGGCCTGGGTTTCCATTCCCGGTTTGCCGTATCTATGCATGACGATCCCTTAATCTTGACCTGTCCTATCTCGATACAAGAAAAGCTATTTCTCGACCACTCCGTGGTGTCGCGACCTGAGGGTGATTCCTCATCATCATCAACGCACTAGACGATTACCAGTGTGCGGGGAAGGAGGATCAACGCAAGGTTCTAGCGCACATATTACATCTAGTTCGCGCCCATCCAGGCTTACTACGCCTCGTCGTCGTCGTCGTCGTCGTCGGTTTGCCTGCATCACATTCGCGCTGTCTCTTCAACCATCCCGAGCTCTGTTCTCTCAGCACTTCCTTCGAGCTTCGTGAAATGGCCGTGAGACAATCACAGCAGTGGTGTCCCTCCACAACTTCTAGCATTTGCTCATTTTTCGTACTGTAACGAGGAACCGAGTTTTGGATCTCAGGCAGTACAATATCATGGCGCCAGTACTTACCGCCTTACGTTTAGGTACTTGTATGATATCGTTTCCTCCAGCCAAACTTAGAAACTACCCTAATGGAGCCCCGTTCATGACTGAGGAACCGTTCGAATCTTCTACATAATGTTTTTTAACGAGTCGACTTTCTGGACCGGCTTCAAGTTGACACTGACTCAGGTAGATCAATCAATCAAGCACGATCAGATCTTATCTCGTAGACTGCCAATTGACAACAACCTAGTGACACTGACAAGTACATACTTACTACCTTTTACTACCAATACATCTCCCGCGTCCTGTCTCGAATCTATGTCAGAAGAAACCAAGGGAGCATCAAACAGTGATTATCCTTAACCTTCTTCACGTTCGATCCTGATCTTACTTTGATATATAGACGAACGGCTTCTCGCTGCGGCGCGTTCGGACAACGAAGACCTTCTACTAGAAATTTTCGAGCAAGGAGGCTTTGATATCAACTGCGTGGACGGGTGCGTTTCTTTAATTTCCATGCATGCCTAATCCCTGTTCCTCACTTCGATCTCCAATCATTTGGCCACAGTTTAGGAAATACACGTATGTCCGCTTCCTTCGGCTCTGCAATATCCCTTGAAGCTCATTCCAGGCGCTGGCAGCACTTCATAACGCGTATGACTCGTCCGCGCTTCTCTATATGCGATACGACAGCTGATGAGCGTGTAGTGTGTCCCATGGATCAACAGACGTCCTAGAACACATATTATCATGCGAAGGATGCGACGTGGATCCGGTTAACAGGATAGAAGGGGCTACACCGCTCCATCTTGCCGTCCGGATTGAGCATATTGCGCTTCGGAGACATATTGTTGAGAGCTTGTTAGAAGCTGGGGCTGATACACGGTACGTCGTGGGTTATGGGTTATGAATCATATGATCTCTCCATGCTGACATATGACTGGGATAGGATTAAGGATAAGAACGGAGACGAGGCGGTTGACCTGCTACCACTTGAGGAGAAGGAGATTCGGGCACTTATTAGGAAGGCACGGGCGCTGGAAAGCGTGTCAAAGGACGATATTGCGGATGGTACGTGTTTCGTCGTATTTCATCGACGCGAGGCTAAGCGGGAGTCCTTGTAGACGACGACGGAGAGCCTGGCTCTGGATCAGAAGAATAGAGCTTGGACTTTCATCGTACTGGGACGTTTTTGTAATTTGGTTGGCCAAGCTTAGGCCAAGCAAAACCTACACGGACATTAGGAAGGAAAAGCGACTTCGCGGGCGAGTCAAATATGTAGTGGTAACGAACAAGAGAACAGTGCTTCGATTATTAGGAAGTCTGGATAATAATGTGCCATCTACTATGATGATGTCCGTTTCGAGCTATCTTCGTCCGTTGTCGAATATAGATACATAACATTATATCAATGCCCATGCCAGAGGGGTATATCCAGTTCCTCCTTTCCTCCTTCCCATAACTGCCTCTTTCTTTACCTTGAGATCCGAGTTGATGGCGACCCCAGCGCCGCACTCGGACTCAGACTCGGACTGACAACAGGACTAGGCAAACACACCGTCGTCCCTGGCATTAACGCCGCACAATCCAACCCAGGATTCATCTCCCGCAGTTTGTCAAGCCCACACCCATGCGTCCTTCCAATCTCCCAGCACGAATCGCCTGGCTGCACCCAGTACGCCGTGGTATTGGCTGGACACGCGCTGGGTGGCGTGGCGAGGATGGGAGAGATAAGTAGACGCCATGCGAGTAAGAGGAAAACACCGATGACAAGGAAGAATGGGAAGATAGTTTGATATGCCGCGGCCCGGCCTAGGACTATGGTTCGGTAGGATACGTGTGGTTGGGACTAAGCGCCCATAGGGCACACGACACAACATCTATTAGTGTGTGGTGATGAAATGGGGAAATGAAGCGCTCACGGGATCTACAGCGAGAGGCTGGTACCCGTCCGACCGCGCAGGCGCCGCTTCGACGTCGACATCATCGTCCTCGCGTTCCCGAGTCGTACCCGATCGTGAATTGCCCTCGGAGACTGCATGATGCATCGTAGTTGAGCTAGGCCGATGTGGACGAAGCACACAGCGCACCAAGCGTCATTTCACTGAACTGGGCGCCTTGTGCGCCCTCCCAGACGCTCCCGTCCTGATCTGTGAAGTAGTATCGCCCCGTGTCAGCGTCATAGCCCGTACGTCTCATCCCTTCTGGGAGGCGGTAGTCATCCTACGATATGAAGTTATTAATATCAGTGTATGAAGTCCAGAGAGGAGACACGAACTTCATCTTCCTGTGTCCAGCGGCCCATGATTCTAGCTAGTTTACACGTACAAGTTGGATGCTGCGGTGAATCAGCAACGGTTGGGAATGTGGGTGATTCCGATCAGATGGCCGCTATAAACTCGGACTGCCACCTATACTTACATACTTACCTCTATTCTTGTGACTATGATATAGTATAGACGTTAGTACGTTTCGATGGCGCTCCTCAGATCTAACCCGACCGGGGTAGATACAGAGCCGAGCCACCTCTGAACTACTGAGAGTTTGTCCTTGAAACTCGAAGAAAGGACAGTTTGATCTCAAATTCTCCTCCTTTGGTCAACGGCATATCCTCTGATTCAGAATCGCCGCTAATGTATGTTTAAACCTACACATGCAGTGCATACGACTCATTCTTCAATTCAGATAGATAGCCTTTCAGCGACAATTCCGCTTTGACTACAAGGGTCTAGCACCCGGCGCTCAATCACCTATCAGTCCTAGTCATTCCTTGTACCCACTATCAGCTATCAGATTGGCCCCCACTGATAGAGAACTGTGTTGAGGGCGCAAGGTGTTTTTAGGGTAGATGATTTGAAAAGGGTCCGGTCACAGCCCTTGCTCAGCGCTCATTATCTGTGGGCGTATCTCCAGGCGCTCAACAATTTCTAATTCTCCATCTTTCCCTTTGTCTCGATACTGATGCCGTTCACTGAGTCTGAGATCGAGGAAGCATACCAAAAGGCTCTACGCTCCAGCAAATCGTTAACCCGCGACGCTTTTTTTGGGAAGCACTTGTCCTTTGAGCTTTTCTGGGTCGAGCTCCAACCCTTCCTTCTATCTCGTGGTTATCAACTTCGACAACGTTATCAACCCGGATGGATCCCATCTTGGCTTCGAGAAGAAATCGACCTTCAATACTTCCGCTATGAAGATTCCATATTGCCTTATGTACGTGGCTATCGTCGATGTTTCAATCATACTGATCATCCTCGATGAACTCAGAGGCCAAACATTATGGACGCTACCCGTATGGATGACGGTCTCAAAGTTGTTCTGAAATGTCTTGATACAGACAGTGATGAGATGTCCATCGCATTGTATCTTTGTTCTGCCAACGTTTGGAACGATCCTAGAAATCACACTGTACCCATTCTCGATGTCATACCTCTCCCTCCAAATGGTTCAAAGTCCTTGATGGTCATGCCTCAACTGTTACACTTCGAAGACTTACCATTTCGACGATTTGGTGAACTAACTGAAGCCTTTCGTCAATATATCGAGGTTCGTGGCTCATTCCTCATGGTGGTTCCACTCTAAACAACCAATCTCAGGGTCTTGACTTCATGCATCAACACGGTATCGTGCATGGGTCAGTATCAACTTAATCTTTTGGACAGAAGTTACTCATGTATCATACATTCATTTGATTCAGGGACGCTTGTTACCTGAATCTTGTGATGGACATGTCGCCAGTCGTCCCCAGAGGAGTTCATATGTTCTCACCAATGACTCACGATGGCGTGACCCAAAGCTTGGACTGGAATGAGCGTTCGACTGCTGGTCCCATCAAATACTATTTTATCGACTTTGGGCTCTCAGTAAAGTTGAACCAGCCCGAACTCTGGGGAGGTCACTATGGGCAAGACTTCTCTGTACCAGAATTCCAGATACCAAATGTGAGATACGACCCGTTTAAGGTCGATATATACCAACTTGGCAACGTTATCATGAAGATGACGCAGGTACATCGATTCTAACAGCGATTTCGGCCTCGATCTGATTCGAAACATAGGATTACGACGGAGTGGATCTTCTGAAAAGGCTCGGGAAGATGATGACACGCAAGAATTCGGACCGGCGTATCTCTCTACAGAGCGCGCTGGAGTGGCTGGCTCGTGTCCCAGTAGAAACCCTTGATCAACGAATATGGCTGAAATTGGTCTCCAAATCATCAAGATATTTGATAGAATTCAAAGGTCTAAAAAGCATGGTATGAAGCCATGCACTTTGTCCTTTTCTTCCTTCGTATTTTCGGTTTTTGGCACACTGGGATCATTCACTTGTAACACTAGCCTTACCGGAGTGTAGTGGAGATCCGGTTTCTTTCCCAGTGAAGGGCTACCACGTTACTTTTTGTATACATTGTATCAAGAAATGAGTCTGAGTAGAGGCACCTTTTATACTTCGGAGATCTGTTCTTGTGTACTTGTGCACAACCGGTACTAGATAGTCACTGCTCAACACCATCTGCAGCTCTAGGCCATCAAACTTCGACCCTCCCTTATGCATTGGTAGACGTATACCAAACGCGCTGAAGATTGTCACCTGTCCGTTTACTCGTGCTGTTCAACATCCCTGAGAAGAGTTTTCGTTCCTACGCTCCGGCTATTCACACGAGGGCAACAACTGACCGACGCACTGCGCGCGCATAAGATAGCCTTCAATACACCCACGCCAGCCGACATGACATAAGCCCTTGGGCTTCTCTCAGTCCATCTCCTGAGCTCTCTACATCTCTATTGGCCGGTCCCAAGTAGGCCCAGTTATTCCCATGGCTGTCACCCTTCGCCCTCAAAGTGTTGTTTAACCTCGTGAAGTCGAAACTTGAAGTTACCGAATTCAGCGCACCAAAAACTATCCATTCGCTCATCCGCAAAACTATCATATGTTCCAAGGCTCAAACTGTTTCTCATCTCTCGAGTCTCGAGTTGCTTTCGACTGCACTTGTGTTTTCCACGTCACTCAAAATACTGAAGATGTCACATTCTAACAAGGCGTGGCACCCTGCTAATTCAATGTAAGTTGTGTCATTGTCCTTGACTTCGAACGGGCGACACAATAATCAGTATCCAACGGTTACTGGGCAGAGGGATGATCCATACCTTCTCTTATTCGATTGAGAGCAGCCCGGCGGTTTGCCGCCAATTCTAACTATTCTTCCCTTGGCTTTCCCAACACTCGCATTTATTAATGCATTTCCACAACTTCGATGTAAAGTTGGACATCGGTTCGCTGATACATGTGAAAGCGGCTTACAACTTCTGTACCTTTCTGCCCGGAGCTATTTTTCGACATTTGGGTCATCTGAGCACTGATGAACACACGCCATTGCACGCAGCGCAAACCAGAAGCAGAACATGGGATCTCTCTTGCACGAGTGCTGGAATGAACAGCTTTTGTCTTTCGAGGGGTAGTGTAGTGAGTGCGGGAGTATACAAGGCTTGCCTCCTTTCTTTACCATGAGTCTCACAATCAGGCTTAAAAACCAACTGGAGCTCGCTCGAAGCTGGGAGATACGAAGTCTAAACGCTCAATGAACGTTTGCGCCTCGAGGTTTTTGGCATCCTTCGCCACATGCGCCTGTTGTCACCCTCGAAATCATCTGACTGCGCCCACCAGTTAAATGCAGGGTAAAACATATGGATTCCCAACTTCTCTTCAGGGCTCCTCTAGTCACTTGGACTCCCATAGAATGATCTTGCCCACGCTCGGGTGCACTAAGATGAAGGCTCTTGTCTATAAAACGAGTTCTTGAACGCGTTGAGTAGGTTTCTTGAGAGTCTCAAATTATCAACTGTGACCCTTGCATAACCCAATAATGCGATTTGGAACCCTCTTTGCGTCAGTTGTGTCTCTGCCATTCCTCTTCTCTACGGCGGCCCCCGCTGGCTCTGAAACGGTTGGCGGCCTGGCGATTGGCACAATCATCAACATGCTTGGACTCGGCATCGTTAAAGACATCAACGTTATCATCACCGTACGTCGTGTTTTACAGTCAACCTGTGTATGCCTAGGCTGGAAACAAAACCTAACAAATACCTTACGCAGACTGATTCGTTGGTCACTAATGAAGTCGAGTGAGTTACAGTTACCTCATTCATCTCCTATATCTAAAACGCCCTCCAAAAGAGTCAATTTTGATGGTACGTTATTACTTCATTTAAAAACACGAACCATAATGATCCTCGAAACTTTCAGCCCAAAACCCGCTTCCCTTCGAGTTAACCATTGACCGCGTGGTGAGCTCTGCAGGGCTCAACGGCACTGTTTTTGCCACGTTCGACCATACCTTCTCTTCCTTCGTCGTTAAACCCTCCGGCACAGCCAACTCTGGCACCTTCGGTAATGTCACTCTCACTCAGGGTATCGACGCGTCGCTTGCAATTGTTCCCGCTGGTGTTCTGGATTTGATGAGTACGGATGTGTTTGTTCGGTATGTATCTCGTATTCAGATGTATCAATTGCGGAGGGGTTTCTGACTGCAGATGTATTTTGTAGTGCGGGAACTATCAATGGCAAATTAGGCTTTCCCCTTGAGATTGACGGCTTGAAGCAGTCGAGTGTGCCGACAACGTAAGTGAAGAGGTTCACGCCACTGTTACAATCATGAAGTACCTAATCACCTCTTACAGATACACCCTTGAGGTTTGACCTGTCCTAAATTCCAATTTTGTTGGTCATTATCACACTGTGGGCTCGTGGTAATGGGATCCAATGACCACAATTTTGTATTGTTTTTCTGGAGACGTGTGAATGTTCGAAATCGAGATGAGGATGCGTTCAGTCATATATTCTACCGTGCCACTCAGCAGACACTAGACTGAAAAAAGACTGATTTGCTGTATGCCAGTGAGTTTCTTCGAGTACTTCTCCCCGCGGCAACCCAAACTCTTTGTGATTGGAATCCAGTGATTTGTATACGGTATTAGGGTAGTTCACAGTCGCGGATTTGAGATTGAGGTTGAGTTATGTAAACCCAGCCATTTATATAACGAGAGATGGTCACAGATACACAATCAGAATGTGATTTTGAGATTGCTGATGCCATCAAAGAAAAGCTGCCAGCCGTATGACCTTCATCGCGTGCGCCCTTGTCACCACGAATCATCTGACTGCGCCCACCAGTTAAACGCGGAAGAAACATATGGACTCCCAACTTCTCTTCGGAGCTTTACTAGTCACTTGGACTCCCATATGATCTTCCCCACGCTCGGGTACACCCACACGAAGGCTCTTGTCTATAAAACGAGTTGTTGAACGTGGTTGAGTAGGTTTCTTGAGACAATTTCTCAACTGTGACACTAATGCGCTTTGGAACCCTCTTTGCGTCAGTTGTGTCTCTTCCGCTCCTCTTTGCTGCGGCTGCCCCTGCTGGCTCTGAAACGATTGGCGGCCTAGCGATTGGCACAATCATCAACCTACTTGGAATCGGCATCGTGCAACACATCAGCGTTACCATCACTGTACGTCGTGTTGTACAGTAACCCTGTGTACGCATAGGTTGGAAGCAAGAGCTGACGAATATACACAGCTTGAAACGTTGGTCGATAATCTAGTCGCGTGAGTTTATAGCTACTTCAGAGTCATTTCCTTTATCTAACACGCCTTTCAAAAGAATCAATTTCGATGGTCTGTTATTACCTCATAGGCCAAACAGCGAACCTAATGATTCTCGAATTCCGCAGCCAAAAACCCGCTTCTTTTCGAGCTAACCATTGACCGCGTTGTGAGCTCTGCAGGGCTCAACGGCACTGTTTTTGCCTCGTTCGACCATACCTTCTCCAAGTCCACCCCTTTCGTCATCGAACCCCTCGGCACAGCAAACTCGGGCACCATCAGTAATGTCACTCTCACTCAAGGTGCCATCGCGTCACTGGATATCATTCCGGTTGGTGCTCTGGATTTGATCAGGACGGATGTGTTCGTTCGGTAGGTAGACTCTCTTATATAAATGTATCAATTATGAGGGCGTTTCTGACCGCGGATATCTTTGTAGTGCGGCAACTATCAAAGGCAAGTTGGGGATTCCCCTTCAGATTGACGGCTTGAAGCAGTCGAGTGTGCCGACGACGTAAGTGAAGAGGTTCGCGCCACTGTTAGGATCACGAAGTCCTCAATCACTTTTTACAGGTATAACCTTTCCCTAACGGCTGGTTCCTAAACTCCAAATTTTGTGGATCTGGTCATTACTACACTGGAGGCTCGTGGCAATGGAATCTAATGATTACAACTTACGTACTTACTTGTCTTTCTGAAAACGCGTAAATATTCGAATTGAGACGAGGGTGCGCCCGGTCATATATTCTACAAGCTTGAAGGTCGCTGCCACTCAGCAAACGCTGATTGTAAAAAAGGCTGACTTGCGGCATGTGTGAAATGAAGTTCTTCGCACGGCAACCCACAATCAGGCGACTCTTTGTAACTGAACAATGATCGATATACAGGTAATATGAACCAGCATATTGTAACGACACAAAGGAACTATCTATACATGTATAAAGACAACAATCTGAGTAGCACCGGCACTGTCACCTTCAATAAATTATGTAAACGAAGCTGCTGTAATTGAAATACACATTGTCAAGAGCGGCATAAGTCTTGATGCCTATGCCTTCATCGGAGGAGCGATTAGAGCATGATTATCGATTGAGATGCCTACCAAGAAGATTAACACTCATTGAAGAATGTTGAAAGAAGGGACACGTACTACGAGTGGCGTTGGCGGTCTTGTAGATGCCAATAAGTCGGTGGCTGAGTTCGAACATGTCGTTGCTGTTCGCGACAGCATAAGCGTCAAAAACTGCTTGAAGTGAGGAACACGCACCGGAGGGAAATGATAATGAATTGCGCATTCTTCGTCCGATCTTTAATGTAGTTCGCGACGATCGAGACATTCCGGAAGTCAAGCGCAGCATCAATCTCGTCCATGAAGTAGAGAGGAGTGGGCTTGAAAGTGGTGTTAAGCTTGTAAAAACGTCACTAAATGATCACATACCTTAAAGACATGAAGAGCAAAGACGAGGGCAAGAGAACTCAAGGTCTGTGATTTTAGATGTTTAGCTACTTTCGTCGGCCCCAAAATTGGTACTCACCTTCTCGCCTCCAGACAAATTCGAGATATTCTTCCAGCTCTTCTTTGGCGGCATGACACTGAAAATGATGCCTTCTGAGAAGGGGTCCATGCTGTCCACGAGTTCCAGCTCAGCATTTCCGCCCAGAGTGATCATCTAGCAGAGAGTTAGTGGCTTATCGAGAGGTAACAAAAAGGCAACACACCTGATACATTTCCTTGAGTTTAAGCGAGATCAAGTTAAAGCCAGACATGAACTCGTCTAGACGTTGTTTCCTCAGACCGTCATATTTCTGTTTCTGAGAATCACGTTCGGCGGTGACGTTGTCAAGGTCCTTGGCGCGGTTCAGAAACTCTTCTTCACGTTTTCGGTATTCCTTGAGGACACTTAAGTCAGGCTTCGCGTTCTTAACCTTTTCTATAATTACCAGGTTAGAGATAAATCGGATAAAAAGTAGAATACGTACCATCGAGCACCTGCTCCTCTACCACCAAGTCCCGTTTCTTGAAACGGCCAAGTTCTTCGGGTCGGTACACGTACAGTTCTTGTGATGACGCCTTGTCTTTGGTCTTTAACTTGGTAGGACGAGACTCTTCTGGCTCGCGTTTGACTCCATCTTCCCCCTGTGTTTCGACTTCAGGTTGCTCGGCGGCATTGGAAGCATCTGCAGTCTCCGTCTCGTCGTCCTCGTCCTCCTCGTCGCTGGTGCTAATGTCAGAAAGGGAATTCTGACAGCCAGGTAATGTCATCATGTTTCTTACTCAATTTCTTCGAGCCGAAGTTTGTCGTGTTCAGTACGCCAATAGTCAATGGTCTTGTAATTCTCCGCTTTCTCTTTCTCGGCATCACCGAGTTGTTGTTTAATTTCCAACTATGATACACAATCAATCTTCCCCAGAAACCTGGAGATGGAAACAACACACCTCTTTCTTTCTGAACTCCGCGATCTCCTGATCCTTGACATCAACTTCCGCCTTGAGGTTGTCAAGATCCTCTTTGGAACTATTCGCTGCTTCCTGCGCATCCTCGACTTTGGCGCGCAATTGGTTGACATATGTCGTCAGCTCCTCAAGAGTGCCATCAAGCTCTTCCAACTCAGCCTCAGCCTCTTGGAAGCCAGCGGTATTACTCTGAATCGCCGTTTCGTATCTCGTTAAGTCCTTCGTCGCCTTGGCTTTCGCGACTTCGGCCTTAGTGATCTCATCGTTCGCAAGGTTGATGTGAAGCTTGATACCTTCAACTGTGGATTTTTGCTTGAGCAGACGTGAACCTCCAATGTCAAGAATTTTTTGTTCGAGTTCCTTGATTGCTGCCTCAACTTCGGCAGACTTGGCTTTCAGTTCCTCCAGTTCACCGGTTGAAGACGTAATCTCGCCTTCAAGGGCCTTCATACGGGACAAATCGCCCTTGTTAGGTCCAGCCCGAGCACTAGCCAGGGGTGAGTCAGATGCAAACACTCTGGAGAAGAAACACGTACTTAACATCCTGAACGCGTTTCTCAGCTTCAGCAATCCTGCGCTTCGAGTTCTCAATATCAAGCCCCAGCTTCTGGAACGCAAGATCACTTTGAGGGCCCGAGTTCCTAAGCCGCTCTAATTCCTCTTCAGCAATTCGAAGTTCCCTCAAGGCCTGATCGAGGTGCTGTGCGGCATCTTGGCTCTCCTGTTCGTACTTCCTGAGCACCTGCGGGCTCACAGCGTCCGCAGCAAGCTTCGAGCTCATCGCACCACGTGCTGGCTGGTTTCCACCTCCAGACATCGTACCCGACGTCTCAATGAGCTGTCCAGAGAGGGTGACGACCTTCCATCGCTTAGCACCATAGGCAATATGATTCGCTTGGTCCATGTCCTCCGCAACGAGCGTGTTGCCAACTGCTTTGAAAAATGCTGGAGCAAACTTAGGATCTTTGGGTTGGATGAGGTCAAACAGTCTAGGAACATTTTCTGGCGTTACGATCTTGGCCATGCCATCGTTTGAGAGTTTTTCGAGCACCATGAAGGAGGCACGACCGATGTTTTGGCTACGGAGATATTCGATACACGCCTGGCCTTGCTCCACGCGGTCGACGATCATATGGTGCAAGGCTGGAGCAGCAGTTGAAACTGCGATGTCGTACTTGTCCGGAATTGTGCCAAGACTTCCAAGGCGGCCCTAAATAATGTCAATCTGGAACGAACGGCAGGCATTTTCACTTTGTGTCTTACATGGAAGCCAGACACACGACCTGCATCCTGGAGACGAGTCAGGGATTCCAAAACACTATTTCGCGAACGGTTATCGGCTTGGGACGCCTTTGCTTCGTCGACCTTCTGACGTGAAGAACCGGCTTTCTTTCTCCATTCGTCGGCACTGCGTTGGCATTCCTGGCACACTAAGT
>JAGGAR010016104.1:0-23265 GCA_017657315.1 Termitomyces sp. K1Ag
ATTATTGCACCTGTACTCAAAGGTCCTCCCTCTATCCCACTTCCAAATTGGGATCTGATCACAGAGGACTCCTCTGGCTTTGTAACATGTGCTGAACTGGAAAGGAACATTGATGTGCTCCATAAACAGCTTTCTCTGGCACATGCTCACCTCCAGGCTCAAAGTATGGTCATAGAAGGATCACATGCACAACTGGTAATTCAAAATCTCCCCCTCTAAAAGCTCAATGGGGCACTGAACAAAAAAGAGACTCAAAAAAAGAATGAACATGTACTAATTTTCAACAGAGAGGCACAGGTCCTTTCTTCAGATAAATTCACAGCAGAGATAGAAAAGCTCATGAAAAGTGAGAGGCAGAGGTGGCTAAAAAGGAGAAGAATGCAGAGGTCTGAGCTCTACAGAAGGAAGTGCTTTTAAGAGTGGAGGAGGAGTGGAAGAACATCAAAGAGATGCATGAAGCAAATCTCTGGGGTTGGAATGAAGAATGCAAGAAACTGGCACTCACAGGAGTCCCCCTCATAAACTCAAGGTTCCAACTGCAGAACAGGAGCAAGGAGAGGCTGACAAAGAGCAG
Organism: Termitomyces sp. K1Ag; assembly: GCA_017657315.1. Taxonomy (NCBI): domain Eukaryota; kingdom Fungi; phylum Basidiomycota; class Agaricomycetes; order Agaricales; family Lyophyllaceae; genus Termitomyces; species Termitomyces sp. K1Ag. Next base: position 575 of record JAGGAR010016104.1, read on the forward strand.
AACAACAATGATGAAGAAGAGGAAGAGTGATATCATCAGCATCTGGGTGTTCCATGCCAAGTTGCTGAACAACCATAAATGGTATGTCATGGCTGTCCTAGTGATTGTCAGTGTAATGCCTTTGAACTCAACTTTCTTCAGGCTGTTATAATTCATACTCATGTCCTTTACATATAGTTCACCTTGTAATACTTCTATTCAACAGTTTAGTATATAGTACAACTCAAATTTCTTGAAAAAATGTGATGAGGAAACTATAATTCAAAGATTACAAAGTAGTGTCCCAATGAGCATCATTACACTGTACCACACTGGCTTGTAGAACCTGTGGGCACCATTTCTCAGAAGGGGGCAAAAGACCATTCTGTAATGATGGATCAGTGGCTTTGGTATCATGAACAAGTCTCTTGTCTATATACATTCTATTGCAATTCCATCTCATGTTCAAACAGCTTATGCTGAGTATTCTCTAACACATAATTCTTTTGTATATGCTACATTTACATGTGTTTCCATTCATCAATCATCTTAGCTGCCAGAATTGTTGTCTGCCCCAGAATTATCCAACAAGCTGTCCCAAACATCTATTGGACAACCCTCCCAAAGGTTTCCAAACTCATTGGAATACTCTTCCATTGCCACAATATTGTCATCATTGGCAAAAAAAGTCATCCAGAATAAAAGAGAGGTCTTTAGGCATAAAAGGACCCTCATGCTAGGGGAGCGTTATGTCTTCCTTGCATGCTCTCAGGTCTGTTGTTGAATCCCATTCTGATTCCATATTGAAAACATCAGCAAAGTCATCAGGAGTAAAGAGGCCAACAGGCCTACATCTAGGGACAGATACATTGGGCTCATTCTCATCTTCAATTGAGTCTTCATCTGGTAGGACAAAGAGTGTCACCATCATTGGGGAGGTGCTTTCATTGAATTCTTGTGTTGGGTCTTCATCTGGTAGAACAAAGAGTTCTGTCACCACCATTGGGTGCCTTCATTGTTTTCATTCAGTAGGACAACCAGCTTTGTCATCAAGGTGACAGTATCACTTTTTGGTGTGTCATGTCTGGTGCCTGTCAGGTCTTTGTCAGGCAAAACAAAAAATGTTTGCCCTCTTGACATCAGCTCACTTCCTTCATCTGTCAACATTATCAGGCAGAATAAAGAGGCCTGGTCGAGATCTGTCTTCTGTCAACATGTCATCATCATCTTCATCAGGTAGAATGAAAAGGCCTGGAGGGGGCCTCTCTTTGTCAATGAAAGACTGCAGTTCAATCTCCATATCAGGGAGATCTGAATAAGGATTGGGGGGATTGTCAATGGCCATGTTATCATCACTATCCTCAAATCAAAAGAGGCTGTGGTGGGAATAGATAGACTAGGGGGAACGGACAGATTGGGAGGAATGGACAGATTGGTGAGAACAGATGGATTGGTGAGAATGGATGCTCCCTGAGCTCCTCGATAACAGACGTCCAACAAGTGGAGACTGTTGTTCAGTAGGGCTGTAAACCATACCTGCTTCCCTCTCCAGATATAGCCAGTGGAAGGGGTGTATGGGATCATCACAGTCCACACCATTTCTCAAAGGTGGGTCTTGAAACATTGTTGGCCATTCAGATGGGCTGAGAGAGTTGGTATCACAAATGTCCTGGCTGAGAGGAAGGAAATCCCTGTCAGTGTTGGGATCATCATGGTCCAGATGAGAGGAGACAGAGGTAGTGCCAGTGAGACCACCCCAAGGCAAATCTTCATGGTAACCTGTATGGCATGTACCAATGGATCTGTCATCATTGACAGGTCCATTCACAAACAACACATCAATGAGATTGTTTGCTGTCAAGAAGGCTTCTGCTCACACTGTGATAGTTGTTCCCATCAGGGAGAGAGAGAAAAGGAAAACCAAGACATCAGTCAGCTACTACACACAATGTCTACAAGCAGGCACAAGGTGCCAGCGTTCTGGAGTCATCTGTGAGCTGAGGAATCCAAAGTCCCCTGATTGCAGGCTAGACAGAATGTGTATGTAGCCTAACATATTGTATATGTAAGTATGACTATCTCAGATGTTATCTAGCTATATTGCCAGGCATGGGTGGGTGGGTGAGAGAAACATGAGAAAGAGCTGCAGGAATGGCATGTCAGTACGTTTGACATGCAATGAGATGAGTGTTCTAAGAAAGCGGCTCAGGTCACAACAATGTCACATGTCAAAATAGGTGCTTCATTCCTTCTGTATCTTCCTTCTGAAGCATGCTATTTCATGCTGTGATGGTTGTTCCTGTCAGGGAGAGAAAAAAAAACCAAAACATCGTTCAGCTACTATACACAATGTCTACAGATGGGCAAGAGGCAAGCATGAGGTGCGAGCATTCTGGGGTCATCTGTGAGCTGAGGAATCTGAAGCCCCCAACTGGACAGCCAAAGGCAAAGAGACATGAAGAGGAGACCCCAGTCCACAGGCTAATGGTGAGCCAGTTGGCAATCAAGATGTGAGAAAACCGGTCACAACAACTCAACTTACATTGGCGCGATAACCTCCAGGGATCTCCAGTATTTTAGGAATGAGTCTGAAGTCCAGTGCCCCAACAACTCGACAATATCAGGAGGTACTCCAGACAACAATAGGTTGGTTGTACCTCCAATCCAAAAACAATGGCCACTGATGACAGGAAGTGTGCTTTCACCAGAATAGGATTTATTCAAGCAAGCAGTTTCTTGGCAGTCAATGCCACATAGGTCCCTGGCAACTTAGCATAGCATGCTATGGGATCATCTTGACAAACATTGTTGACCAGGGTGTGATTCTCTAGAGCAAGGATTGGATTGTAATCTGGGGCTTGCCTGGTAATGATAACTGTTTTGCTTCTGGTATCACCTTGCTTTGTCCTAGGAAGGTGCAAGGTGCATGAACCATTCTCATTGGGATAACCAAACCCACTCCAAGCAGGCACATGTTAAATTGAGAAATCTATTCCTTTCTGAGGCAAAATCTCCTCTAGATGAATCTGTGCCCAAAATGATGTAGTTACTACTGCCCAGATACACGCATCTAGGGCACAAGACATATCCAGCACTAGTCTAATCATGTTCAACATAGCAAGGGAAATGGGGGGGCATGGTGGTCAGATAGACTCTGGGGGTCACAGGTTTTTGGTCCCCTTGAGAGTGTACTTCAGGTGTAATGAACTGGCTCAAGGTAAGTCATTCTTTACATGCCACAATTTTACCACTGCTATTTTGTTTGCCACCATTGGGCCTGCCAAAATTCTGGCCATAAAAGATGCATACAAACATAGAATGTCTTCGGATGCAGGGAGAGTATCTGACAGTGGAATATCTCAGTCCTTACAAAACTGCAGGTAATGCTGCACTGAAGATGTGTGTTGGGCTGAGGTTGACTTGTTCCATGCATGCAGAATGACCTGATCAATGTATTCCCAATCCTTGGCTGAGAGCCCTTGATTCCAGTGCCATGGCTTGACACATCAGTAAGGCTTGTAATGGAAATGATGGCCCATCACCTGCCATGGAAAAGATATGGTGGGTCCATTTAACAGATGAGCAATCAACTGCTGAGAATCTGGGCATGTCAAATGGATGGTTGCAAGAGAAAGTAGAGATCAGTACAGTCACTTATGTCACATCAGCCCCCCCAATAGGGATTGATACTAGTATGACATGTTCATGTAAAAACACACTATGACAATTGCATAACTATAATACATTATTTCAAGTCCTTGTGACAAACTGAGGGAAAGATGTATGGAGAAAGGTATGGTGGTATGCAAGGGGAAAATGGGAGCAATGATGTACAGGATAGAAATTTCCATGAGACAGAGCTTTTGTAACATTATCTGTGCTCACCACCCAAATGACTGACAACAAGATGGAGTGGGTGTGGAAAACATCAACAATTTGCCACAGTATGGCATTCTGCTGTGTGCTTCTCAAATGACCTGCCACCAGAGCTCCCACTACCCTGGCATTGTCAGATTTGATGGTAACATGGCAATCATGGAACCTCATGGCTACCAATGTGTCCACAACCAGGTCCACTGCTACCATTTCTACCCATCTGATGTCCTGCCTGTCACCATGCCAGCCATCATGCAACTGCCAAGCCAGCCAGTATCTGTCCAAAACCAGGCCAATACCCCACAATGTGGAAGCATCAACAAAAAGTTGCAGCAGAAGAGGATCCAGAGGTTGAATGATGTGTGTTCCACACCACTCAGATGACAGCTGTCATTGCCACCAGGAAATGTCCTCCAACATTGCTGACCCAGGGCAATGACACAAAAAAGGGGTAGCATTGGCCAGGAATCCAGCATGAAATGAGTAGAGACAAGGGAGGCAAGAATGGCCAGTGGGGACCAGCAGACAGACATGGTTGAGGGTTCCAATCAAGGACTCCATCATGTTGAGAGTGACATGAGCCCCCATGAACCACTCACTCAATTTGGCAAGATACTTGACTTGTTTCTTTTTCAGAAGCTCCACTGTCTTCTCCTCAAAGGACCAGACAAAACCAATATACGTAAATGTTGCTGAGAAAGGAAAATGCTTATCCCTGGCCCAGAGCCACCCCAGGTGTCTGGCAACTGACCAGATCAGAGTTTCATCATGACTGTAGTGATATGGGGGGCCACCCAGCTTGGGATAATGGAAGAAAATAAAATTTTATACCCACTTGAGGATAGCCTTGATGCCATTGTAAGAATATTTGTACAATTGCATTGACCACTGAGCCAAAGATGCTGGGAGCACAAGATGCACCAAAGTTCAATCTGAAATTGAAATGTACCAAACCATTGATTATGACTGCAAGGAGGATGGAATCCTCAGGTCATGTAGGAATGTTGTGGAAGGCAGAGTTGACATCAAAGACTGTGACCTGAGTACCAGGTGGTGCATCCGCCACTAGGAGCCAACATGCAGAGAAGGTCCCCAGTTGCATTTGAATCTAAAGGAGTCTATGAGAGAGTTGATAGAAGGAACAGAAGGATTATTGTGAAGATAGGAGGGATTGAGGGTCACCCTCAGCTTGCCCTCTGCACTCTCAATGATGTTTAGCAGCACAGATCTATAATGACCAAAAAGCTCAAAAGCAAGGATAGGAGGAAAGCCAGGGGAGAGACAGCCAAGCCATATCTCCTTAGAATATTTGGAAAGAACAAATTTGTGAGCTTGCTGAAACTGGTAATGATTGTGAGGAGGAAGGTATAGTCAAGTTTGTAGTTGTTGAGACCAATGCTAAAGCTGGTGCGAAGGCCTTTCAGCACCTCTGCAAAATGATCCAACACTCCAGCCACCATGAGTGCTACTTCCCAGTAATCTGCATGTAGGGGTGTGGATTAGAGGAAAGAGGGACTCAAGCCATACAGGCCTGGGCCCCATGAGTAGTAGACCCACAGAGGGAGCAAACATGGGCATGGCTGCATCATGCACCATGGCTACAGGCAGATGGACCATTGAAGCTGAAACACACTGTGGCTCTGTCTGGGGTGCGCCATCCACTACCTTTCTTGCAGAGGTGGTGGGGCTCGTTGTCACAAGCTGGGAGGTGGTCATCTGTGGAACCACAGGCAATACACCAAGATGGGCCAGCATGCTTGGTGTCTGCAGCAGAAGAGGAAGAATGAGACAGTTCCTTGGGCTGGGCAGATGCAGCAGCCTGAGCCTTTGACAGAAGTGACTTGAGGTTAATAATCTGGCTGTCCAGGGTCATTACATGCTTGGTGTGCTGACATGTCTGGCACTCCTGCCATATGCTGGAATGAAAATTGCTGATACAGAAATGATGCGACTCCCACAGAAAGAGAGACCACATGCAACAATTGTAGTCAAAAAGGACTGGGAATTCCACACAAGCATCTGGATGGCTCTTGAGGTAGTGAAAATGTTCTGCAAAGGTGTCAGCTATTTCCTGAGCAATGGGCCCACCAGATGCAGCTTCCAACCCAGCCTGAAGGTGCAGATGTATGGCTGCAACCAAATTATCAGCAGTGCTAGACCACTCCTTGAAGGTCAACTTGTCCTCCTTAGAGGCATCAAAGGCAGCTTTTGCAAAACGCAGCTCCTCACCATTGGCAAGCACCAAGGAAGATTCTGCAGGAGGCAGTCCTCAGGCTGCCTTGTGGCACACCTCATCCATCAAATGATCTAGCAGCATATAGTCCAACATTCCCTGCTTGAGAACACATACAACCTTGCTCAGGAAGACCTTGTCTGCTGCTGACATTTGGCAGCCCCAGCCCAAGGGAGATGGCCAGCCATGCATGGTGCAAGTTGGGCAGCACCATGAGGTCACCTCTGCCAAGTCTTCACCCAGAAAAATGCTGGGTGCCTGGATAGGCAAGGCACCATGCCGCTCACATGGCACAGACTCATGGGAAATACCCTCTGGGCAGGGACAACAGGAATGGCCTTTGATTCAGTGTTACATAAGACCATGTCAAAGGATCATATAGAGACCCACCTCAATCAGCCTGTGGTTACTCCCTATATGTGAAGGGGTTTGCCAAATGAGCTGGGTTGTTCAGGACAGGGACACAACCTCAATGCATAAAGTCATCATCATCTCACATATGGTGTAGGTGAGCTGTAAGGTCTGGAAGGGACACATGAGCCAATATTTCCAAATAAGACTAACATGCAGAGCACAAAGGCCACATGAGAAGACAGACAAGCTTCAGTGCAATAAGGGAAAGGAACAGACAAACATCCCCAGCACAAATGGCAAAATGAAAAGGACAGACAAGGTACCAGCAAAATTGGTAAAAGGAAACAAAGGACAGAAGAGCATCCCTCACAATGGGAAGCCAAGACAGGACAGACAAGCATCCATAAGATCACTAGGCAGATACTCACTGTCTCTTGTAACATTGTTGCCATAAACCTGCAGAATTGCCACTCCAGTAGTTGTGGTCAGGAGTACTGCCTGGTCAACTGTACCTGTTCCTCCTCCCCTATTCACATCTTCTTCAGTCAAGGCAGACAGATGAGAACAAGCCAGGGAAGGTGGTTGACTGGCCATGTTCTTGCAAGATCTCCCATGAGCCATAAAGAGAGAGAAATCACATAGCCAATGGAGTAACAACACAGTTGACTACAAGAGAAACAGTGGAAAAACCTCATGAAGGAGAGAACACAAGAGAAACATGAGAAAGAGCTGCAGGAGTGGCATGTCAGTACATTCAATGTGCAACAAGATGAGTGTTCTAAGAAAGCAGCTCAGGTCACAATGATGTCACATGTCAAAATACATGCTTCATTCCTTCCATACCTCCCTTCTGAAGCATGCTAGCTCTGCCCATCAACAGCACTACTTCTGTTCCAGCTGAATCTGGTACTGAATGCAACTTGTCCAGTTATGCAAGGCACATCTTCCAGATAGTTTCAGCTGTCAGAAGTTTTGGGGTTTGAATTCTTCTCCCACCAGACTTCTCAGTGGCTGCAAGCTGTGCCTGGTGGTAGATGAAGATGCAACACATAGAGACATAAGTATGTCCCATGTCATACACTACAATGGAAGAAACATTGTACTGTATTGTACAGCACCAGTGGAGCACACTACAATGGAGCAGAACCTATACAGCATAACATATATTACATAGCAGAGGAATATGTACAGACTATGCCAACAAGTTGATGATTCCAAATGATCCCATCATTATGTATTGTCTCCATCATCTGTTACTGCTCAATGTATTTAGTTGATCTGCCAGCATTGTCTCTGTTATCCATTACCCATTTATGTTTCCACTACACCAACAAGTATCATCTCTGTTGTCCATTATTGCTGAATGGATTTGGCCATATTAATCTTGATTTTGAAAACAAGTACCTGATTGGCCATCTTTGTCTCCATTGTCTGTTACCCACCTATGTTTCCACTGAACAGATCCATCATATTCAATCGTCAGAGCATTTAGGACAGGCCATGCAAAAGTTAACCTTCACTCAAAGATTCTATCTGTTACTGTAGTCCATTACTGCTCAATGGATTCCAGTAATCTTCATTTCTGTTGTCCATTACTGCCCAATGGATTCCACCATATCAATCAGTAATCTTCATCTCCATTGTCCATTATCACTCAATGGAACGTGATCTTGCCACCTATGTGTCCACTGAACAGATCCATCATTATGTATGATACCTACTATATGCTAGATACTCCTGGCCAGGTGTAAAATTCCTGATGACTGGTGATCAAATCAAAATTGATTGACATGTCTCAACAAACACCAGATTAGTGATGATGGAATGAATGAGACATAACTAGCTAGCAGATTGATTACAAAGCAATAAATTAAATGAGGCCCTTGATTAGTGTTCTAACCTAATTGGATTGACAACAAAACTGGAATGCTGGAGCCATTGCTGGTCCCAGAGTTTGAACCTAGAAGTGCCTGTGTATGGGCAGCATTATCATCCAATGCTATACCCCTGCACCACACTGGTATTTACCACACTCAACAATTGATCCATTGGTCAATAGACTACTATCCATTTCTTGTCTCCACTGTCCATTACCTGTCAATCATGCCATCACAATTTGCTCATTTGGTTTGATGGATTCTCACCTTTTGATGGTTGAATGGAACAAATGATCATAACAACTATTTCTAGATACCAGAAAGATCAATTGACCCATAGTGACGAACACTGGATTTGTTATGACAGAACAAACTAAATTCCTGACAATGGACCAAATGACAAAAATGATAATTATACCATGCCCATTAATTGCCTATTTGAACATGAGGCACATGACCGTTGATTTGCATGTTTGTTGATTTTTTGTTGACATGACTTCCACATCACAACAAAAGCCTCATCCACTACCCATGCCAATGGACCTTCCATGACCAAATTTACTGATGCCATGGCTAGCATCACCAATATCTGGTCCTGCATCACAGCATCCAACAATGCCATTGTGGCTGCTGTTTGGGACCACAACCTACAGGATCTCAGGTCTATGGTGCCTGCCTTGGTATGTTGTCCCCTCTCTTATGGCCAATGTTACTAATTGATCCACTTGCAGAAGAAGCTCTGGAAGGAGCTCTCCAAGGTTCAAGGGGACTCCCAGGTCACCAAGCAGGTGATGGATAGCTTCCTGAACACAGCATTCCCAATCCTCCTCAAATTTGACAAAATTGATGATAACACCATTGACAGCAAGTTCAAAAAAGCCTTATCTGCATGGAGGAAGGTTGCAATGGAAGCATCAGTCTGACAAGGAGGGCTCACATCAGGAGGATGTACAACAGAATCAGTGGCAATATGCTCCTGGGGAGGTACAAGTTGATGGCTGCCTGGTGTGAGGGGAAACACCTAGATCCACCATGCAAATATTGCATGCTCAAAGGCCTGCAGTGCATGAAGATGAAAGGAGGCACTGCTTGCTATGTCTGCCACAAGATTTGGAAGCAGCTCTGCAGCCACACTCAGGATGCAAAGGCCACTAAGTCAAGAAAAGACAAGGTCAAGAAAGCTGTGTAAGTCAAGTTGTCAAAATTTGTTAACAAAAATGATAAGTACTTTCTGTCAGTGGCAGCAGAAACAGTTTGATGGATAGAGGCAATGCAGCTGAAGTGGGTCCAGTGGCTGGACCCTTGACAACAACAACAACAAAAGGCAAAGTGGTGGAACATGAGAGGACAGTCAAGCCAGCAGCAAGGACAATCAAGCTGGCAGAGCCAGTCATCATGCAGACTGGTGGGATTGCCATCAAGGAAATGATTGACAGATTCCACCAGCAGATAACTGGTGTGGAGGAGGCCATTGATCTGCTAGTGGAACAAGTTGGTGACAGCATTGATGCTCAGGAAAGGTGGATGGAAACCCTCTGGTGCATGTACCACTAAAACAAGGAGGTCATCAGCACATTCAATGGTCACATGGATGATCTTGACAGCTCAGTTGCAACAATAAGTGAAGGGCTTGCCAAGGCTCTAAGGAAGGTATAGAATCATGATCAGCATGCAGACAAAGCTGAGGATGACATATGATGACTTCAGGAGATGGTTGACAGACTGAGGACCCAACTCAATATCTCACCTCCTCCTGGCTCCAGCAATGCAATCATGCCCAGCCTACTGGCTCTCCCCTCACCAGCTCCCACACTTTCCACAATTCCTGAGAGGAATCTCTCTCCCCCACCCTCCAAAGCCTGGGTAAATCCAGTGACAATGGATCTGTCACAAGCCCAGAAGCTACTGCAAAGGTATCCATTAATGGACCACTAGAAGCACCAGTTAAGATTGGACTGTGGTCTCAGTTTTTTGCAGTTCAAGATTTTTGTGGTCCATGGTTAAGTAGCTTCCTAAGATACACCTTAACTGGTTGAAGACCGGTTATAACTGGTATTTATAAAGACATGAGCATGCAAAGTCACATAGACACCAAATCAGCATCACTGATCACTGATTGAATAATCAATCAAATACATTGCACAGATAAAAAAAGGGCATTGATGTATACTCCTTGACTACATGGCACAGAAGAACAAAGCTATGACAAAATCTAAAGGACACTCAAGCCAGCGTTCTGAGAGCTCGACACATTATGCTACAAATACTAAGGCTAAAAAAGGTTTCAAGCAGCATGCACCTGTGTCCAACAATGAAGAACAGAGCAAGCCTGAGGTCCAACATCCCAAAAAAGGTCCAAAAAATGAATTGAGGTGACTGAGGGTGAATCCAGTGATGAGAGTAAACATTGAAAGAAGAAAGCAATAAAATCAGGTCAAATAATGGTCACTGAGGAAATTGAAATCCAGAATAGGTCAGATGTTGAGGTTGAGGTTATTGAGGAAGACAATGAAGATATTGGTGAGGATGAGGAGGAGGAGGATGTGAATGAAGACAATGAAGATGTAAGTCCTTATATTTGCATAGATGAGATTTTAGCTTACCAGAATATTCATATCTCCAGGACATGATTCTCAACAACCACCAAGCTGCTCCCATCTCTGAGAAACTACCCATAAAATCAGACCAAGGCTAGGATGTTGACCTCTTCTTTTCAAATGTTGTCAATGTCGAGTTCAAATCCATGAAGACAGGCAAATCTATAACTGAAAGAGAAATGGTGTTTTGTATGCAAGTGAGTGCATGGGTGATGAGATGAAAGAATGTAAACTAACCTCAAGAATGAAGAGGATCAAAAACTGGTGAGAAAGAAGAGTATCTGAGGCTGCTTTCATACTGGTGGAAATTCATCCTGTTGAGTCCACATGTGTCAGCATTACGATGTCTATATCAAGCGCTGTGAAGAAAATGGCATAGCACTGCACCATTGGGCAATGCCATGGCCAATGTGGAAGAAACAAAAAGCTGAAGAGGAGAAGCAGAAGCTATGTGAGAAAGAAATTATTTTGAAGGAATAGCAGAAACTAGGGTTTGGGAAGAGTGAGGTTCAAGAATTCTCATGTCAACAAATGTTGAAGGCTATTGCTCAGTTAATTGCATGTGCTGATCAGGTATGTCATATGACTTAGGCACTCTTTCTAGCTGATAAGGCTGTCTTTCACAACATTCTTGTGTCAATGCATCTTAAGACCACCAATCATGACCTTCCATCATGAGATCTGGTGGTGACCTTTCTTCATAATGAGTTCATTGATAACATGTCAGCATTGAAAGAACATATTTTGGTAAGTACTTACTCCAATCAATTGATCAAAACTCACTCTTTTATGATCAGAACACACCTGGAAAAATCCCTGTGACAGCTGATGGATGGTCAGCAGACACAACAAAAATGCCATTCCTAGGAGTAACAGCTCATTTTATCAAGATTGATTCAAAGACTGGAGAGTGGTCACTGGCATTGGAGGTTATTGGTTTCAATGCGTTGTCAGGTGCACATTCAGGTGCCAATTTGGGTTGCTACTTCATTGGTATCTGTGAGTGAGTTAGAATTATAAGACCTGGATATTCAAAGGTAAGTCAGCCATACAACCAATTTCAAAGGAATGCCAGACTTGTTTTTGAAGTTGGGATTAATGATGCTGGATTATAAGACCTGGATATTCAAAGGTAAGTCAGCCATACAACCAATTTCAAAGGAATGCCAGACTTGTTTTTGAAGTTAGGATTAATGATGCTGGATAACATGTCAAACAACACAACTCTGATTCAGACTGTCAAGACTTTTCATAATGCACATAAGCTTCAGTGAAGCGCTGACAAAAATCAGTTACTGTGAGCATTTAATTGATATATCCAATGTTCAATTGACTCATAGCTGTTACTTAGCTGCATGGAACATGTCATGCAACTTTCTATTGTCATTGTCATGTCCTGTTTGACTAAGACAGGTGCAATTGAGAACACTAATGCAATCTGGGACTACAACCCAGATCTTCCAGACAACTGTGTGCTCAATTGCAACTTAGATGTCATCACAGCACTTTGGACAGTTGCAATCAAGGTAAGTCAATCATGTCAATCCTATATATATATAATTAATCAGCTCTACAACAGATTCAGGCTTCTGGTCAATGTGTGAAATACTTCCAAACTCTTCAGATGCAGACTGAGATCAAGACACCACTAAAAATACCTCTTCACAATAGCACATGATGGAGTCCAGCATTCAGAATGATGGATCACTCATTGAAACTTTGCCAAGCAATTTCATGCTTTGTTGGGTCTGCAGATGCAATGTATGGGCCAATTACTGTTCTTAAAAAGGAAGGTCACATTGAGAAGCATATTAGCTGGTCTGCATTCACTTTTGAAGAAGAGGACTGGAGCTGTGTCAATGATGCCAAAGAGATCCTGTGTAAATAACCCCAACTCTGTTGAAGAATTGAATGTCAAATGTAATTCTTAGGATTCAAAGAAATGCCTCCATCACTTCTCATCTGAGCAGCACCCAACACTTTACAAAGTCATTCTAGCAATTGAATCTCTTCTCACTGCATGGGAGAAGAAGCTTGATGATGCCTGGTATATATTTTACAGTTTGGGTCTTCATGATGGCTGTAAAAAGCTCAACAAGTACTATAACCATATCAATGATAAGCCAGCTATCTTACTCACCCTTAGTGCACATAATTTGATCTTCTTCTTTCCTTGACAGCTCTGACCAATTCTCAGTTGTTCACCCATATTACAAGCTTGATTATATCAGCATGGAATGGGGAGGTGAGGCAGAACAATTGGCCAAAATTGCTGATGGTGATTTTAATGCTGTGAACTAGGTACAATGGGCATAGATATCTTTTCAAAAACTGTGTGTAAATTATGGATTTCTTTATTCCTACTCTGTGTACTCAGGAACATGTAGATGGCCAAATACTGGAGAAATCGACCTCAAGCCCCATTGTTGACCATCTTGACTAATATTTCCAACTCTAATGCTTCCCCCAATGTGGATGATACTCTTTCTGAGTTTGATTGTCACCATCATGCCCTTATATCCATGGATAGCTAAGGCTGGGAAGCTAAAATGCATAATTACCTAAAGGATGTTCATTTCAATGTTACAAGGGACACTGATCCCATCGAGTTCTGGTCAGTAAGTAGCAACTTATACAACAATTTGACCCAGATTGAAGAACTCTCTGCATAGAAAAATAAAACTGTCCATCCAACCATAGTGCATATTGCACTCAACATACTTTCTGCATTGGTCCCTTGTGAAAACTTGTTTTCTAGTGGCAAGCAAACCACAACCAATTGTTGTTCTCACCTTGGACCTGTTATCATGGAGCAGTTGCAGATTCTCAAGGCAATTTGGAAGAAGGGAATCATTGACATGGCCTGACAGAACACACAAACAATCAAGCAATAGATGAGGATGGGGAGCTTTGAAGACTTATGAGTTGCTATTGAAAGAAGACATCAATCTTGAGGCTTTCAAAAGAGAATTAGTCTATATCTCTGAGTAGAAGCACATTTTAATATATGGACCTTTGCAATCCAAAGCTTCTCTGCTCTACCTGTCACATCTATGTAAGTTTAACTGGTCTTAATCAGTTGAGGACCGATTTTGACAACTTCTTAACTGGACTGGTCTAGACCAGTTTCTTGAACCACTGCATAACTGGTTCAGACCTTTGGACCAGTTACAGTCCATGTGTTTTCATTTGATGTAAGTTGTAACCAGTCTTGGTCCATGGTCTTGCTCCTTTAGAGAAAAAAACCAGAACTGAACTGAACCTCACAACACTACATGCCACCTCATTCACTGGAAAAACATAAATTACTACCCATAAAGAGATGAAAAGATACGATATAGTTTTGTTCATCCTTTACTCAAACTCAAAAATCATGTTTACAACGTTTTTGCTAGCTGCTCTTTGTCCATCTACAATTGTCATGCTCAATGACAATGGGCTGAGCAACCTGCCAGCTTGTAGTGACTGCTGCTGTGAATTGGAGTGGAACCCTGAATGTATTGAACAGCATCCTCTTGCAGCTTCTCTGCCTGGGATTTGTGAGCCTGCTTTGTAATCAGTGGTGGAGGTCCATGTTCTTGTAACTCCTCTGTCTGAGACTTGCAAGCCCATTTGGGGATTGTTGGCAAGAGGTCTGGTGTTCTTGGCTGGTTGCTCTTCTGTTGTGTCAGTAAATCATCATGATTTTGCCTCCTATCAGGCAATTTGTCCTCATCTGGCATTTGCAGTGTTTGTTAAGAAATGGCATAACAAGAAGAGCCATCAGCTGGTCCATTGATTGGTCCTACTAGATGTTGCCATCCTTGTTTATGCAGCTGTTGAATAGTTGCATCATTAACCACAGTGGCTGGCACAGTGATTCTGGCACAGGCAATCCGTCCTCATCTAGCATTCACAGTGTTTGTTAAGAAATGGCATAACAAGGAGAGCCATCAGCTGGTCCATTAATTGGTGCTATTAGATGTTGCCATTGTTGTTTGTGCAGCTGTTGAGTAGTTGCATCATCAACTACAGTGGCCAGCACAGTGATTCTGGCACATTGTAATGAAGAGGGTGGTAACTGTTCACTAGCTGGTGTCACTCCAGTGTCCCTGGTGATGGATTGGATGACCTGTTGGGACCAGATCCACTGTCATGAGTGACAGATCCATCTTGTGGCCTGTCATGTGGTGCAATGTTGACATCTGATGGATTCACTCCATTTTCCCAAAGTGAGGCCTTGTTTGCTTTCTTTCTCCTACCTTCTCCTTTCTTGCAGGCTGTCTTTCTCAATGCAGTAGCTGCTGCCTTTGGTGATCAGCATGTGTCCCATATTCAGTGGGAACCTTTTTCTTGTCCTTGTTCAAATAAATTGTCTAATGGAATGTGTCTCTGGATCCATGCTAATCTTGGTGGTCCCTCCAGAACTTGAGAAGGTGGACCAATTCTGGACACCCAAGATTATGCAGATCCTTGAATTTGATACCCATTGAATAATAGCTGGTGGCTATAAAGTCCCCACAGTTTTGCTTCACTGCATCATATGGTGCAAATTCATAATGGTAACCAGAAGCTATTCCTGACAGATAGTGGATGAGTGGCAGTAACAAAAGGCAATGCTGCCAACAGAACATACAGTAATGAATGTTTAAAAAGTTGCACACCACCTGTTCCAATTCTGCCCTAGTTTGGACAATGCTTTTCAGGAGTTCCACTGGAAGTATTGGAAAACCATTGGGATCACAGTTGATAATGAGATCAGGATGGGCAGTGACAGAAGGATTTTCCTGTATAGATGGAACATTGGCAGGAGCATGAGCACCATAAAGAGTGGCCATGTAATCCATGACCTTGTTCTTGAAGTCACTGACAAGTGTAGGGAACATTTCTTAAAGCTTGGTCTGTTTGTTCTTGTGTAAATAGACATATTATTATGTCTGCAAAATCCACTCACATTAGAACAAATCAACAAAAACAACAACCATCCACAGGAAGAGACCTACACCCTGAGGTTCACATCACCTTCTCTGATCCACCCCATCATGGACCAGCTTAACATGCCTATTTCCTTGTACTGTAGCATGTCCACCTCCTCCACATGCTTAAAGCCATGCTTATCAACAATTCTGTCAGTTGAAAAAATTAGATGGGAGGAATGGAATGGAAATTGGGTTACCAACTTCCATTGAACTTCTGGCAGATTTCTGCATTCACTCCACTCAGCAACCATCCTCCATAAGCAGGTTTCTTTCTGTGGTGTTAGGCAATTGATGACATTTTTAAGAGCAACATTATACTGGGCAAAGGCTCTCTGCCATGATGTATCCAGGTCCTCCACACCTAACAACCTTCTCAACTCATCAATGATCTCCTGCAACATCATCTGGCATACAACATCACAAAGAGTCAAAATGTTGTCTTTTATGATGGCTGCCCTGGCTTTGGGATTTGGCTCTTGACAGTACAATTTCTGATAGGGTTCAAAGACAGCTTTCTCTTCAGCTAACAAAAATTGGTTCTGATTGTCTTTTCTGAGGGGAAAAGATTGGCTCAGGTGGTTGCTGTGTAACAGACATGAGGAATTGGTGCAAAATGGAAATTTTCCTTTGGAACAGTTATCACATGATGGCATGTGCCCACTTGCAATTTTTGTCCCTGCAGAGACTGCACCACTCCATCACTGTTATATCATTGCTGGTGGATCCAGCAATGGCTGCTCAATGACTTCACAATGAATATGGACATTTTGTCCTGTCTGCCAGTCATTTGAAATACCATTGCCATTTGCTCAATCTGCTGGCTACTCCATTGGCTGTCACCTCATTTTTGTTGACCATCAATAACTAAATTCTGTCTAATCATCTCATATGTGACTACTAAAATTTTCCTTGCATTTAACTACTGTGATACTACTATCTGAAGCCCCTGACTAGCTAGTCAGACTGGAAAATCCTTGATTTGGCAGATAACAGACTGACCCTGGAATGGACCACCTGTGTTAGTTATATGTGATCCATCAGCATTCTGAAAACATCCATGCCATGTGTCCCATGTACCATGTGCTCATTCATGGACTCCATGAGTCCAGACATGTGGTATACATGTTTTTCTTCCACTAAGAATATAATGGTACCAGCATGTCATGCCTACCACATTTTGTTGCCCATCATGAACCTAAACACGTTTCAGAAAAGTAAGAGACCAAAACCCAATGTTATGCAGCAAGTGGACTGCATCTCATTTGCAGAGCATAGATCCATGGTGTCAACAGATTCCAGGGGATTACCTATACTTGTCATGGAATGAGTACCAGTTGGTCATATACCAGTTGTAACCCTGTGCACTTACCTTAAGAAAGGCAAACCCTACTTGCACAGCACTTCTAAGACACTTGCATGCTAGAAAGGGCCACACAAACAAAGGAAACGCCCTAGAAAAGCTTTATGCATTTAGTTTAGTGTGTGAGAATGGTCCTATGAGAAAGCATCAGAAATTTGCTACAAGTCAGATATAATATTGACTATAGCGCTAGCACTCCAAAATCTATCAGCAACAAGTAAAATTTTGTCAGCAACAGCAACTACACACACACAGTCAGGATTATGTAAGATTTGGTCTCAGGACAATGAAAGGTGAAACCTGTCACTTGAGTTGTGTCAGCCCTCAACTTGGTTCAGTCGTCACTCAAAAGTTCTCGTTGGTCGGCGTGCTTTGAACCTAAAGTTATGTGGAAGGAACTAGGTGGCAACAAGCTGAATTCAGCGATGTAAAGGAATGAGTGGTCATCTAAAGACTTGCATGCGCATGGGGCAAAATGATCAAAGACAAAGGGACAAAAGTGGCGACAACAAACAATTGCAAGTGCAAATGTATATGTAGATGCTATTGATAGTGCTAACCAAAGACTAACCAATAACTAACCACTGATCAAATTGAAGCACAAATCAGGCACAGACAATTGAAGGCAATCAAGTGTGAGCGCTTAAATCACCAGTGACAGTGAAAACATGTAAAGAACACTTAACAACATGAAAAATGTGTTGAGAATGAGGAGAACGATGAGCACGCTCTTATAGCAGTGAGGTCAGTGAGGTCTAAGGGCAGCAATATGCTATATTCTCCAGTTATGCTACAAAATCAAGGCTATATATACCTAAAGCACTGTGGAGTCAGGCATATCCTATAAGGAAAGTGCTTCATAAAACATAATAGATGTGTGGAGATAGCACCCAAAATATCTACAGCTCCAGTGTGGCTCCAATGTGAGCTCCAAAAAATTAGTCAGCAAGAGAAGTCCATCAGCTGATCATGCAAAAGTCATGTGTGCAGTCATGTGATAGGCACATCACATCCAACAGTAGCAAAATGTCAAAAAATGAAAAAAATTTGTGTCCAGCACTGACAGCGGCTCATCATCCTCCCCCCAACTTGAATCTTGACTGTCCTCAGTCAATCGCTGTCACTATGATCAACTTTCATCTGCCTCATGTTTGATCTTCTCTCAGTGCCTGAAGAAGCACCTTTTTTATCTCTGTTCCCTCTATAAAAGACCTCCTTCCAAGTGCCTACTTTCCTCTCTCAGATCTCTCTCACACTCTCTTTTTGTCACACTTTCATTTTGTATATCACAGTTTTAATTTTCTTTTTGATGCCCACTGACTGTCAACTTGGACAGATTTTATTTTTTTCAGTGCAATGGCCCCAACCAAGCAGCAGGTGACCAAAACTGCAAAGGTCAAGATTGCAGTGCAAACTTTTGTTATCAAAGCATCACCACTTGCTCATGACATGCTTTGTCTGGCAGAGGACCCTGCACAAGGTCAACATGCACTTACTACAATTGGCACACTCCTTTGTGCATGGAATGATCTTCAAGTGCCCCACATTTTATGGAAGGATGAGTTTGAGTTGTTGCATGTGGGCGTGCTGTTGTGGCAGCACTTCTTTAAAGAGCCATAGACGATAATAAAAGCAGAAGATAAGTTTTCAAAAGAAAGGAGCATGTAACAAATGGCAGGTTGATGGAAGATAGATAACAAAAAAGAGTGGTAACAACAGGAAGGGTTGGAAAATGCCAGTTGTGGGATTCAAACCCAAGAGCACCTTGCACAGATAACAGCTATAAAAAAGCTATTTACCAATGCACCACACTGGCCTGTCAACAGGAGCCATGCACAATGTACTCTGCTTTGATGTCATGACAGTAGTCTAATGGAAAGGAGTATGTAATGGATGGCATAGGTAGCAAAAAAAAGAAGCATTGTGATGGAAATGCCAGTGCCAGGATTTGAATCTGCCAGCTACCAGACACAGGTAATGAACTTTGTCAAGCGCATTATCTGATGTGCCATACTGGCTTATCAAGAACATCAACCATATGTCCTTTGATGGGTCTCCACACATTGTCCACCCCAGAATCATTGTCTGTCCCAGAATCATCATCCATTGGTTTGAATGCAATAGAATATGAGTTGGTTGACCATTAAGAGATGGTGTATTTGCAAGTGACAATATTCTGATGGAGACGGGCATTCTGTTTCCATCGTGAATTCTAGTCACAGTTAATCCAACATCCATAAGCAGATGATGGATTGAATCCAGCAGTGGCAGCAGAATGAGGGAGCCCATCCACTTTCTGCCACTTGTTCTTCATTCTGGCAGTGGAAGCAGTATCTGTTCCCTCAGGCTGTGATGCTTTGTTGATGAGCTGCTGTTGACACTGAACACAATTTTTTTTTTCATTTTTCTTGACATTTCGCTACTGTTGGACATGACATGCATGTTATGTGACTGTGCATGTGACTTTCACATGATCAGCTGATGGGCTTTTCTTGCTGACTTATTTTTTGGAGCTCATGTTGGAGCCATGCTGGAGCTGTAGATATTTTGGGCGCTATCTCCACTCGTCTATTATGTTTTATGGAGCACTTTCCTTATAGGATATGCTCAACTCCACAGCACTTTAGGTATATATAGCCTCAATTTTGTAGCATAACTGGAGAATATAGTGTACTGCTGCCCTTATGCCTCAGTGAGCTCACTGCTATAAGAGCATGCTTATTGTTCTCCTTGTTCTCGACACACTTTTCACATTGTTAAGTATTCTTTACATGTTTTTGCTGTCACTGGTGATTTAAGTTTTTGCACTTGATTGCCTTCAATTGTCCATGCCTGATTTGTGCTTCAATTTGATCAGTGGTTAATTATTGATTAGCCTTCAGTTAGTGCTATCAATAGCATCTACATATACATTTGCACTTGCATTTGTTTGTTGTTGCTGCTTTTGTCCCTTTGTCTTTGATTGTTTTGCCCCATGCGCACAGAAGTCTTTAGACAAGTGCTCATTTTTTTATGTCGCTGAATCCAGCTTGTTGCCACCTAGCCCCTTCCATGTAAATTTAGGTTTGGAGCGCACCAACTGACAAGAACTTCTGAATGAACCAAGTTGAGCGCTGACACAACTCAAGCAACAGGTTTCACCTTTCATTCTCCCAAGACCAAATCTTACATAATCCTAACTATGTGTGTGTAGTCACTGTCACTGACAAAAGTTTACTTGTCACCAACAGATTTGGAGTGCTACTGCTATAGTCGATATTATATCTGACTTGTAGCAAATTTCTGATGCTTTCTCATAGGACCATTCTCACACACTAAACTGAACACATAAAGCTTTTCTAGGGTGTTCCCTTTGTTTGTGTGGCCCTTTCTAGCATGCAAGTGTCTTAGAAGTGCCATGCAAGTAGGATTTGCCTTTTTTAAGGTAAGCACGCTCTCAGAAGAGTAGTGTTGTCATCATATTGGAGCCCACTATGAGGGGTTCTAATTAACCATTCTGCCAGAAACTTGAACTCAGAAATGTCACTGCAAAGTGCTACAGCAGCCCACACCATCTACCAGTCAAACTACTCTCTTTCTACCACCTCCTACTTTCCCAACTCATTTCAATCTGCTGACACTGCTGCTGACATCATTGTCACTGCTAGTCACTAATCTTGCTGATGAGCTTGCAGCAGTGAAAGCACGTCTAACCCTTGATGACATCACTGACCTTGTTCTACAGACCCTCAAAGACAAGAATTTATCACTGCTTACACCACTTTCTGAAGCCTTTTATTCAGTTCTATCACGCCAATGCACACCACCTTCACCAACTCAAACTGCTCAACTAACAACTACAACAACCATTTCCAACCAACCTTTATCTCAATTTACCACTAAGCAAAAAATGGCTGAAGAACTTAATGTTAAGCACATGCCAATGTGTGGCCACTCTACCACACTGAGATGGGATGAGAGCAAGCTCTGTGAGCTCCCTTACTACTTCAAAGAGTTGGAGTATTTGTTTTGTGATTGCAACATCACAGAGGACGCACAGAAGAAGGATTTTGCCACGTGTTACATTACTTATGACACCACAGAACTTTGGATGGGACTAGAAGAATATGGAGGTTTTTTCACACCCCACCTGTGACTGCTAATGCTCCCACACCACAGCAGCACCACTATACTTATGACAAGTGGAAAGTGGCCATTGTCCAACTCTATCCTGGCACAGAAGAAGAAGCAGAGTGGACTTTAAACAATCTTGAGTGACACATCAGGAACACATTCATTAGAGGTATTACTAAGTGTGGACAGCTATCTGACTATTACCATGTATTCCAGCAGATTACCAAGTGGCCAATGGATCATAACCAAATTGCTGCAAGCGAAGCAAATCACAAGTTCCAGAAAGGCTTTCAAACAAGCCTTTGGACCAAGATAATTTGCCAACTTGAGATTCTGATTCCTAATCACCATCTGGATGAACCTTATGACATCTCACAAGTATATGAATCTGAAAAGTAGATCCTACATCATACCAACACAGCAACATCGCAGACAATGGCACTGCAACCGCATCTCAGCAGTATGCTGCCAGCACCCGATCTTTTCAATGTAGCGCCACCAGCACTACTGCAAGCACAACCACAGCAGCATGCACAACCAGTAGCTTCTCAAAGCAGCAGCGGCAGTGGCAGCTATGTCAAGAAAGAAGAAATCAGCAACATAACCTCAGCTATAGATCAACTCAGCACTACACTAGCTGCTGGATCATCAGCGGTGGCCTGACCAAACCAACCACCCTTGCCTGACAGCTGCCATTTCTGTGGTGGTCTTGGCCACACTATGGTTTGCGGGTGCTGCAATGATCTGGAAGAATACATCTTGCATGGAAAATGCAGGTGCAATGCCAAAAACAAGGTCATTTTACTGACCAGTGCCTGGATTCCATTTTATAATGACAAAACCCTCTATAAATAGTGCATTGATGAGTGGCACTGCCTACACCCTGGCAACAACCCTGGCAACATCAACTTGAACACCAATACTAATGCTGGCACTGATCCAGTTCAGCAGGCCACCATCCAGACTATGCTCTTTGAATCTGTAATGCCCACACAATCCACAAGCAATGTTCTGCAGCTGCCTTTAGATGGCCAAGCCTATCATGAACTTCACTGCCAATTTGATTCCTTGCGTGAGCAATACAAACAAGATCAGCTTGAATTACAAGAATTTTGCAAGTGCCAAATTGCTGATGAGGTCAATGTCCTGAAAGCAAAGCACCTGCTAGCTGATTACCACCCCATGCAACCAAATGCTGAAGCTAGCCCCAGGAATCCATCATTGATGCAACCAATACAGCACAAAGCCACCCATACCCCACCAACAAACCCAAATCCCAACGATGTTGATATGGAGCTACCAAAGAAGAACGCAAAAGGGAAAGTGCCAATGAGACCCACAGTT
>JAGGAR010016105.1:0-23090 GCA_017657315.1 Termitomyces sp. K1Ag
TCAACGAGGTCCAAATACCATCAATATTTTTTGAGGTCGATCGTGTTTTCGCGCTTTCAAAACGAAAAACATAGCGATAAGTATGCCAGCGCGTAGGTGCTTCATTCCTACGTTTTTTCACTCTCACGTAACTTTGATATAATATAGGTCTTTCCCTTGCCCAACAGCTGGCCCTACTTGAAGAGACTGCTCCAGTCGGTGAGCTTAGCCCATCCCACTGCCGTTGAATATCTTCTTATGGGCGACAGATTTTGACCCCGAGGACGTACACGCCCACGCTGTTGATGGAGAAGATGGAATGAGTGTTGACCCCGCCGCTCGGGAACACTACTTGGACGTTGGGTATGCCCTCGATTTGAAGTGCCAACGGTGAAACTCCTCAAACCTCTTCATAGGCCGAGTTTACTACGGAAACAACACGACAATGTATCTGACCCCAAGTATGATGGAGTCAAGACGACGAGGAAGCAGCTTGAAGATGATAGTGATGATGATGATGTGGGCGATGAATCTGAAGAAAGCGGGTTGGAGGAGGATGTCCGGGACAATCGTTCATCAGTTGCAGAGGACGATGAAGAGGAGGACGAGGACGAGGGAGAAGAGAGAAGAGAGAGACAAGATCAGCAAGAAGAGGAGGACGAGGAGGAAGATGAAGATGAAGATGAAGATGAAGGTGAAGAGGTGATACCATTGAAAAAGAGCACATCGGAGAAACGACCCGCTGAGGAGCGTGAACGCGGGGAGGATATTTCGTCCGAGCTCTTAAAAAAGAGAGAAGCGGATAAAAAGAAAGGAAAAGCAGTGTCACGGCAGATTGTGCGTCTACTTTTCTCCACCTCTTATCAGGGAGCTGGATATGTTGTCTGGTACAGGCGTTGTGGGATTCTCTGCTAGACGCACGAATACGTTTGCAAAAAGCCGTCACAGCTGCGAACAGATTGCCTCCGGTGAGCCTCTTTAACGACTGTGTCTAACGTTTCTTCTCAATGCAATTCCAGCCTCTGGATCTCAAAGAATATTTGGAACTGCCAGAATGCCAGGAAGCTTTGAATAAGTTGTTGAAGGAGGCCGCTGCCTTATCAGAAGATTTATTTGAACTACAGGAGGTAACACAAGATGCTTTTCTGCATAAGAATACTGCCAACACTTGCTTCTCAGCGTCTTCTCGAAATTAATGACTCTATCTCGCCTCCACCGCGGAAGCGTCGAAAATTGGAAAGCGACGATGATACACCGGCTGATTATGTTCAATGGCTTGAGGATGCAACCCATGACGCATCTGCTATGGAGCAGACGTATGTATATCTTTTCTTTGCTGGCGGTTCGGGCTTTTAATAGCAATGCTGGCAGATATCACCCTCATCTTGTCCAGACATTAACAAAGTGGTCCGCTAAAATTCAAGCAGTTGCACCATCCGTTCTTCTACCTTCAAATAGAGGCGCGTTCTCTTCAAGAAATTCACAAAATACCAAGACTGTTCTACAGCTCATTGACGAGACTTTGTCGGACCACACCAAGCTGCTTGCAAGGACACAGACTCGACGTAGCACAGGTGCTCGGATTGGTGTTCCGGAGGTCTCAGATGACGAGAGTCCTCAAGAGGATTCGAATGTCTTTGATGATACCGACTTTTACCAGCAGATGTTGAGAGATGTGATTGATTCCAAAGGAAATGGATCTGGAGGGGACGACTGGATGACAATACAGAAGCAGAAGAAGGCTAAGAAGAAGGTTGACACAAAAGCCAGCAAAGGTAGAAAAATACGGTATGCATCGTTCTTCTCCATATTGTTTCCATGTTGAATGAGCACGCACAGGTACGAGACACACGAGAAACTTCAAAACTTCATGGTACCTGTGCCCGTGATTGGTGGTTGGCATGAGGAACAGATTGACGAGCTATTCGCTTCATTGCTGGGCAAGGGCTTTGAGGGATTGGGAGCAGGAGAAGAAGCGGCGGATGGAGAAGGACGACAAGAAGAAATGCAGTTGAGTGAGGCGCTAAAGGACGGATTTAGGGTGTTTGGGTGATCGCCACCAATTCGGAATAGAACCAAACATGATGATGTCTTGTTTCGAATATCGCTAGTTGAGAACGGTCATTGAGCCATACATATCCGTGGTTTCGTCTCCCAGTTCTTTCTAAACACTGGTTGTATTCTGCGAGTGTGTCGTGCCCGACCGCGTTATCTGACTTCTAGAGTCTATCTGCCCTTTCAAAGAGGTCGCCCACGTTCACCGCAGTCACCTTGATGGATACTTTTGAAGACGAGAACCCCTTTGACCAAGATGCCGAACACATCCTGTCTGAGACGTCTTCCTCGACGTCCAAAGTCGACTTGTCTGCCCCCTCCTCACCGTCACCGTTTCCCTCACGTCAACTCACACCAAGTTCACCTTTAAGTCGTCCATTTCCGTCTCCAGGATCCCACAGGCAACCACAGACGACCTTCAAGAGTGATTTCTGCTGTGCACGCGACAGGTATCTACATTCCGGGGATGATATGGAGATTCTGGTGTGTCAAGATGCTTGCTATATGTGCCGAATTAATCTGAATGGTTGCCCATTAGATTACTGACGCTCAGAAAACTTCAGTGAACTCATCATCTCCATATATTACTTATATCATCAGGACAGGGGTGAGTCAATTGTTCCAAAGCTCTGCCACCAGTACAAATCTCCTTGACAGACCGCACAAGCCCATCACCGATACTCAGAGTTCGAGTCTTTACGTGTGCACCTTGCTAAATTATATCCCACCCTTATCATTCCACCAATTCCGGACAAACAGACGCTAGGAGATTATGCTGTGAAGCAGACCAAGGCGAAAGAGGACGCAGCAATGATCGCGAAGAGGAAACGTATGCTTCAGACCTTTCTGAATAGAATTGCAAGACATCCCATTTTATCTAATGAGCATGTCTTTCATCGATTTCTTGATGGAGAGGTCTCCTGGGTGCGTTCTCAGCCCAAACATGACAGGCTCTCAGCTGAGTGTTTGTTTATAGACAGAGGTTCTCAACTCTCCGCCGTTATCCCTTTTGCCGAAGAACATTCTGAAAGCCCCCTCCCATAACCCAACGGATCAGAATGCTTCACCGGCTTATGCTGTTCTCCCTAATCCTTCTGCTGCACACCCTCTGCGACATCCTGATCAGCGGTTCGCTGATTCCGAGGCCTTTACGAACAAGTTCGCGAACCATGTCAGCGGCCCTATGGAGAAAGTCACACGTCGGGTGATTAAGCGGTGGTCCGGTATGTTGAATACATTTTTCGCGCAGCAGTGATCGTATAAATCATACTTTCCCACAGAATACGCACAAGACCATGCAGACCTTGGTGCAGCTCTGAATGGTTTCAGTTTGAATGAACGCGACGCCTTGGCAGCGGCCATTGAGAAGACTGGACAGGCAGCAGATGCTACTTATATGTCAACATCTAAACTCGTGAGGGCGTTGTCCATTCTCCTATTACGTTTCACTAACCGTATTCTGGTATCGCATAACTACAGTTGCAAGAACTCGAACACAATTGGGCCGAGCCACTTCACGAGTACTCTCAATTCGCGTCCATCATAAAAAAGCTGCTGGCATACCGTCATCAGAAACACGTTCAATATGAGATGACACAAGATGGTTTGGAAAATAAGAGGGAGCAGCTAGAGGATCTCGAGAAGAGTGAACGAGAAGCCCGGCGTTTGGAAGAGGCTCTTGGTCGCGGTAAAGCCACCATCAACGGTGGGCAGAGTGTGCGGAGTCCAGCGGAGGGTGAAGAGGAGAATCATGAAGGCGATGAGTCGCATACACATGAAGATATAACATCACCGTCTTCGAGTCTTCCTCCACACCCCGGCCCTAATCCGGCAAGGCGTCGACCCAGGGCCCCCGGTATGGGCTTCCTCAATGCCCTGAGTTACACCCTGCACGGTATGATGGACGTGGATCCAGAGACTGCGCGGCGCAATAGTATCACGAAAACGCGTGAAACTATTTCGCAGGTGAAATCCTTTCGCTGTCGTGTCGTACTGTTCGTTAACTGTTACCCGCTTAGCTCGAAGACGCGCTACACCTTGCTGTTCAGGATCTCAAATACTCTAGCTCAACAATTCAGGCGGACTTGGACCGATTCCAGCGCCAGAAAGTTGCGGACATGCGAGAGATGGCCATTAGTATGGCTCGAAGCCACCGTGACTGGTGCAAGAAGGTATGGACTTATTCTGCTTTTACCTCTCAATGCTTGATTTAAACTCAACCTACACAGAATCTCGAAGCGTGGGAAGAGGCGAAGCAAGAGATTGCAAAGATACCCGATCACCCTAACCATCTACCTACGCCTCAGGAGCCCACCGCTGAGGGTCCAGGGCCCTCTGGTCTCCGGTCAGATGCAACTACGATCAATGGACAGTGAAGTCCTTGAAATGAAGCTCACGGGGATTTCTCTTGGTACTCTAATATATATCCTTAATAACCTGGGACCAAATTTTCATTGCTCTGTCGGTGTGATTTTTTATCTTTCCTTCCGTCAAGAATGCATGTTTCGTAAGGTCATGATACGAGTTACTAATGGGGTACTCTAACTATTGAAGCTTTCGTTACCCATTTCTCGATCATTCAACTTGTTCGCAATGGAATTCTTGGTATTAATGCGGGGTCTTTGAATTAGCGCTACTACCGGATCCTTTACGTTCTATGTCTTCCCTCTTATGATCACCACCGGGATATTGATGACCTCAATGCTTCATTTTGTCATTCAATAGATCGAAAACATTGTGGCGCTTATTAGGAGATGCCCTGGAGAGAAATGAATAAACGTGCTAGCTTTGAAACCAAAGATCCTGCATCCAATCAATCCCTTTCGTCGAGATCGTACTTAGTACAATTGGTAGAGAACACAGATTACTTACAGCCTTTGTTTATTAAAAGTCTGCTGCACTAGGTTCACTAAGTTGTACGTAGAAAGCTTAAGACCTCACGTATCGCTCCCAGCTACAAAATAAGCATCTTCACAGAGAACACCATATATGAAGCCGGTTGCTTGGTGCTAACAATTTGTTGCGCATCCCCTCTGTATAACAGACCATTTCGAGTGTATCTTCAGTCAGAGGCTCAGCAGAGCTAATCAGAAACAAACGAAATTGAAGAGAAGCGACGGCGAGAGTCGATACTTAATCAAAATTGATGCCTACAATATACTACACGCCATCTGCAAAACTCTTTCACTCTTGAAGGGAAGGGAATAGGTTGACAGGAAGGCATCAAAGACTTGGATTACAGTGGAGAGTCTATGTCGCCATTTCGAGTCCAAACTCCAGATCATCAACCACTCAGTTGTGACTAGATGAGTTGCAACAGAGCACCGTCTAAAACGCGCATTTTCGGAGTCGAAGGGGATCTATTTTCAGGCTCCCTGGTTACAGAGGACAGAAGAGTTATGTACAATTGCAAGAGTACATACTGCTGGCAGCTACAGTGCCACAGATCAAATTTGACAAATACAAAGAAATAATAATGTCGAGCCAACCCCAGCCTCAAAAGGCGTGTCGGCGGCATCACCAAAAATTTCGATTCTTCACTCTTCTCGTTTGCTTCTCAATACCACTACCATCAAATTGACCCCAGTCCAGTGCTGGCAAACTGCAAATAATCTGATACCACCATTCTAGCTCCTAGATGTCAACATCTGAACCCTGGTTGGAACAACAGGTCGTTCTTATCTTGTGTGGTCTCGTTGGGTCTGGCAAGGTGTGCCGTACCTGCTTGCTTAGGGGCTGCGACCTGACGTATTCATCCTGCACAGTCAACCTTTGCGACCCAGCTTCAGGAGCATTATCCTAAGTTTCACAGGTGCAATCAGGATGAACTAGGTGATAGACGACAGGTAGAACGGCTCGCCCGAGATTGCTTGGCTAGAGGCCTTTCCGTATGTATCGATCGCACAAATTTCGATGCTGCGTGAGTCATCCAATATCATACTTTTCCCTTGTTCACATGTTGTAATTGTTTGACGCTTGCGATCCATCAGACAACGGTCCTATTGGATCCAGATCGCTCGCGAGTTTCCTGGAACGTCGATATGGGTTATTGTTTTCGATACCCCATACGAGGTAAGTGCATGACAGCCATACTCGTCGCGAATTCACAGTCCTGATCATTGTTCAATTGTTATAAAGGTCTGTGCAGAACGGTTACGAACAAGTGGGTCTAAACTCTGATTTTGTAGGTATTTTGTTGATCTTCGCATCGAAAGGGACATCCCATCCCACAATAAAGGACGCCGAACACGGATTGTATGTTCTGTCTCGCTTTGCCACACAGTTTGAGCATCCCAGCGCTCGTGAAGGATTCCATCATATTATCTATCTGAAACCCAAGGATACATCCTTGGTGTATACTCCATCCGAAATTGCTGCCCTTCTCCGCAGAATTCATAATTCTTCTCTCGTCAGTGCTACCAGCTCTACAGAATCAAATCACTATACTTCTCAGTCATTTCCAGGCCGGCAATTCCGTGGTCGGGGCTCTTCTGCTCGCAGCTATCCTAGCACCAGTCACCAGAGTGCTTCTGGTGGGCGCGGTTTCTTACCTCTGGTTTCAATGAACTGGGGGCCTCCCAATCAGAGTACTATCTTACGTGGCGCAGGACGCAGTTGGGGAAGCTCCAGCCATCGCGGCCACAGCACAGCTCACAGACGTGACCTTTCGAGGACTGGAGGTCAAGTACAGGCTTCGTCAGAGAGTTCCTCAAGCACGGCGAATTTGTGATGCACGCTCCATGGCTATTTAGAGGACACGACTACCATGTATAGTACATACTAATTTATCGACGCAACGTCCTGGTTGGCTTCGTTGTAACTCAAGCTTGTGAAAAGCATTGGGTAACCCTGAGCCAACGATCTACTCCCGAGCGTGATGATAGGGGAAGCAGGGGTAAGTTCGGATTGAAACGTTCAAAGACAATAAGTAGGTCTTCTCACTGTCCAATCTGGACCATCAAAAACCCCTAGGCAGCCTGTTGGACCGGAACCTTGGTTCTGAGCCTAAGAATCCGATTTTTCAGCATCTTCGGCGGCTTTCAGGCGTTGACCCAAGATCTTGGCGCTGACCTGGTTCAAGTGTATGTTACTCAAAGTACGTTAGGTCCAAGGTAGAACGACTGACATTACGGATGTGAACGGCAGCACGTTCGACGCCAAACTCTTTGCTACGCTTATACTGTATTAAAGCATCCTCAAGTCGACCGGCTAGCATATGCCAATCAGCAATAGTCACGATAATCATAAACAGAGAGGGCTGACTGGCTTCAAGAACAGCGGCAAGATTAAAGGCGATCTCAGGATCCTCCGGTGAGAGCGAGGATGCAATTCTGGAGATCAGATGTGTAGAAATTCAAACGTGGAAAAAACAAGATGCGACAGACTGTAGATGATGCAACGCAAGGTCCGGTCTCGACACTTATTGTCATACAAGCACAGCACATTAGGTCAAGTGGCTTTTGCGTCATGACATGGTATAAAATACCTGGGGAAATGATGTATGCACTAGCCAGATCTACAAGCACATGTCAGATGGTTGATCTGTAGATAGGTAAAGTCACATACTTGTGTGGGCATCTGCACTAGAAGGCTGAAGAGCGATTGATTCCTTCCAAGCTTCTATAGCTTCGTCATATTCCTCTGGGTTAGGAAAGCAAACGTGAGCGTGTAGCAGCGAAAGTTCGATTCCGCCATGCACATACTAAGATGATAGTGCGTCACTCCGAGGTTAAACAAGGAACTGGCGTTGCGATTGATTTCTGCGCTTCTCTGATAAAGCAATTTAGCACCCTGCACGTCACCCTCTTCTAACTTTGCTGTCCCTAGTTCAAGACAACGCAAGGCTTCTGCTTCTGCGGGATCGGATGCGGTCGAATGTGGAGTTACAGAAGTCGCCCATCCTGTCATAAAGTTCAGCATCAATTTGGAATATTGGAATGGAATAACTTTACGTCGTGTGGTGTGAACCCAAGGTGGGCCCAAGAATCTGGGTGGGACAACCATTTTAGGATGGGCAAAGAAAGTGGTAAGTGTTCGCCTGTAGATATAGTGTCGTCTATACATGACATTCAGAGGAGAATTAGGACGAAGGAGCCTGCGTGTCGCTTGTGATAGAGACGGAAGAATCATGGTGGCCGTCGTCTGAGTCGCCAGTGGTGGTCGCTGTTCAGGATGCTGGACAGCTGAGCCCAATGCCGAAGATATCACGTGATGGTGCTCTTAGAAAAATTGTAGACCTCCTCTAAGTACGCTTCATCTCTTCGTCACCAATCATGTCGTCCTCTACAGACTCGAGTACCTCCTCTTCTAACCCCTCTGAATACTTGCGTACGGCCAACTTCTCTCGGTCTGAGGATGCCGCTACGTCGTCCGGAGATGCCGTGACTGCCTCAGACTTCCTAATGGCTGCTTATGATCCCGCAAAACTCCACCCGTTGGCAGGCTTGGGTGACAAATTAGACTATCTGCTTCTTGATGACGACAAGAAAAACGAAATTCCTGGATCCAATACGGCAATTCCCTCACGGGGTTGGAGCGACGACCTTTGTTATGGGACCGGGACCATGTATCTAAGTGGTGCGCGCTAGATCTCTTTCACATTACTTGATTAGCGAGTCCAGTGCTTGCTTCGTCCGGACGTACCACCATATCTCGACGTCTCGGCCGGCCCTCCCGTCTTTATTGTTTTGTGCCATCACATGCTCACCCTGTATTTCTTTAGGTTTGGCCCTTGGTGGTGCATGGGGAGTTCGCGAAGGTGCTCGACGACCACTTGCTGTGTCCAATGCCAGACTACGGATTAACAGCATTCTGAATTCCGTTACGCGAAGGGGGACTTTTATCGGTAATTCAGCTGGTGTCCTTGGTGGGTCCCTCACCTCGTTTCCATACTCATATCATTGATCCACTTGCATCATCGACTTGTTTTAGCCCTACTGTATAATGGAGTTAACTCATCCATCGACGCCTTTCGGGGAAAGCATGACACTCTTGGAAGTATGGGGGCTGGTGCAGTGACAGGTGCTCTGTTTAAATCGACCGGTATGTTTTACGTATACGCGTTCATCCTGTTCTGATTCCTTGTGCGTGTAGCCGGAGTTAAACCCGCGATTGCAGCGGCAGCGTTCATGTCAGGGATGGCCGGAATCTGGAGTTATGTGAAAAAGAGTGTTTGATCTGTGCTATTGTAATTTACAACCTTAATCTGCCCTTAATCTGGTCCTTTCTTTCTGGTTGATCTACGAACTACATCTCAGGAAAATTAGTGCCATCGAACCTTGTCATTGCCGAAGAATCCCAAATCCGCCAGTTTGGCGTAGGGATGAGCTCCTATGTGGGATACTAATCTGACATATGTCCACAACTGTGGTTGATGCCTGCCTCACTGATATTCGTTGGTATCAAATTGCACGCCCCTACCGCGAAGCCTATAAATGACTTCTTCGTCCAACAATTGTTTTTTCATTGCGACCCAGACCAGCCAAGTGAAAGGGCTTCTGAACGCCCAGTTCACTGATAGCCTGATCTTATGGGCGTTGTCGATCATCATGATCCCACAAGCCTGAGTCCTTCAGGAGCTCTGTATTACTCCAGACTGAATTCCTTCGAAGTTTGCTGTCAATGCCCGGCATTTGCGTCTACGCTTCCAGGATCAGATGGGCTGCCAAAACCGCGGCGCAATTGGATAAAACTAGATGATAGTCTGAGTCCCAGTCCAGCGAGGGTGTGTGTCTCTGTCTCTCTCGCAATTCACACGATTTTTGACTCCAGATAAAACCACCTAGGTACCCCCTCATGTCCTATTGTCGGGTACGAACCTGTTGTCTGCGGGTCAATGCATAATCAATCGGCGTCTCGACGGCCTAGAAAAGCACAAGCACCTGTACACTCTTTCAACTTGCCTAGGTATTTACATTACCAGCAGTGGCCAACCTTCTCCACCATCCTCAATTGCTTCATTCGTATTTTCCCCGGGCAGCCGGTCGTCTTCGAGCAGCACACCAGAGTCTAGCCAAGGTTCTTCGACGGCCGGATCGCCATATGCGGCTCACTATTTCCGGCGTCAACCTCGCATTCAGGTCTCTTCCCTACTGGCCGATCCATTTTCCAGGTAATTGACAGCCCTGGTTTTCTCTGAAAATCTATTAAACATCGCTCACAAGGACCTACCATCTGGAAGTTATCCAGCACCCACAAAGGACGGCCGAATTTGGGTACAACGATCTTTCACGGCTTCCATTGACCCCGCCTATCATTGTGCGTCTTACGGTCCGGGACTCCTCTGGCAACTCCGTCATCCCGTGAGTGTGTAAATATTTAGTTGTCTCGAACCGAACACTTAGGAGTCGAAACACATTATGGAATGCAATAGTGAAGCAGAACTTCCATTTCTTATTGCACACCTGTCATTGTTCAGCGGTGATGGGATGACCAGCTTGAACATGGGCTCTTCAATCGGCAGCGATCCCCCACTGTTGTACGGCAACCTAGTATCCTCGATAGACCAGCTAGAGGACCTACAAGGCAACATGGGCTTGTTTTTCATTTTCCCTGATGTCAGTATACGTTGGCGAGGTAGATTTCAGCTGGGTGTTACTGTGACGAAAATATCTAGGTGAGCCACGCGGCCGTCAAGTTTCCAGCAGATCTAGCGAAACCACTTTTTCAAGGACCGATTCGTTCGGCGGTATGGGCGTTTCCGATCATGGCGTTGTTCTCGCTGAGACCCGCACGCGATCTTTTGATGTTCTTCCCTACGCTCAGTACACTGCGGTTCGTGAGTAAATCACGACTTCCTTGTGGAGCTCACGGCTAATTCTTCTTGTCCGCATAGCGCGTACACGTTTGACTAATTCTTTCATTCGTCAAGGCGCCAGAATGCTCACTTTCATGTCTCAAAATATCTAATCATCTCGTCTTTCGTTCTTTCGTTCTTACGCTCATAGATTAAATTGGGCTCAGAAATGACTCTTTCATATATTAAAGATGTCTCCGTGATTGCAATCTGTGTTCAACAACAAACTGCTTCTACTGATCGAAATTTTTTTGACGGTCGCTGATGTACTACTGGCGCTACCAACTTGCCTCCATCGTACTTATGAATTCAAAATTGTGGCGTCATGATAAGTATCGTTAAAGTCTTTGGTACTTGGACTTTGCGTCGAATTTATAGCATATATCCCTCAATTTGAATGATTATCCATGTATTACCTACCTACCTAGCGCAGGTTGATATTGCTTGCAGATATCAACAGCCAAAGTGACCTCAACGCCTCATGGGCGGCGCGTGGGAGATGACAACCTAAATGGTAAGATTCTCTCTTCTTGTGTTGATAGCCGGGCCGAAATTCCGAGGTAAATGCGCGTAAATAACAACGTTGTTTCCTCCGTTGTCCCACAGCATCCCACTTTTCTTTCCGTACCATCATGAGTGCTAGCGACTACTACGGTGACAAACAGCATAACTACGCTCCCCCACAAGGTCCGCCTCCTGGCCAAGGTTACTATCCACCACAGGGTGAGCGAACTTTCATGCTACTGTCATGACTCTGGAGGATGAGGAGTGTATTATTGTGGCGGGGTCGAGTCTTCGTTTTCGTTCGGCGAGAAACGAGGCCAGTTCTGGTAGAACTGCGGTTGGATTTTGTTGCTGTTCACATTGCTACCGCTGTCAGCTAATGCAGTATCTCTGTTGCTATGGACATTCAGCGCTCAGCTCCCTGTCAGAAAACTAATCACCATTATTTTTGATCGTAGGTCCTCCCCCAGGACAGGGTGGCTACTACCCGCAGGTACGTCCTTATCTACGGCGATTGGCTCACCTTGTCTGATACCTCCTTTTACCCCAGCAACCTCAACCCTCGTACCAACAAGGATCCCCTCAATACGGACAGCCAGGATATCCTCAGCAAGGATACCAACCCAATCCTGGCCCACAAACTGTTTATGTGTGAGTAACGATGTGGCCGTCCGCATTTGCGAATCCCAGCTCATATTCCTTGAAGCCAACAACAGCCCGACAGGGGAGGCAACTCTGGTTGTATGGCCTGCTTGGCCGGTATGTGCTTATGCTGCTGTGCAGAGGGTTAGTGGCCTTGCTTCTATAACCTTGACGACCACCACTGAAATGTTGACAGAACTCTGCGAGTGCCTGTTCTGAGCTCTGGAAGGAACTCTATATCTTCGGGACGATTTTTAACGATTATTTTACGTATTTCCAGGAAATATACTCTTATCGTACCTGATATATATCTTGTACACTATACATTGTACAACATTTGAGGACTGAGTACTGAATACACATTTATGTGATCGGAGAATACGGGCAATGTGATTGGCTGGGTATATGTCTCCGGTTCACCCCGTTGAGCTAGTCACGCGTGACCTGCACGAAATCACTCCTTCCTCCCGAAAAACCTGCCACCCAAAATGCTGTCGAGGCTGTCTGCGGGAGCCTTGAAGACGGCGGCTAACGTCGGAGCATCGCGCTCCACTACATTATTCTCTGCAGCGCGTTCAGCACCCGTTGGTTCACCTTTACTCGTCAAAATCGGCCTGTTCTAACATTAGTCCTAGGTTCGCTTTGCTTCGACTAGTTCTACTTCCTCTGCTGGATTTGAGGTCAATATGGTGTATTCAGCTCCTTAAGCCATGCCTTTGACAGTTTTTTGTAGGCCGTCCTTAACTCTCGTGCTACTCTCGCGTCCGTCGGATTGTTCACTGCAGGCACAATAGCATGGTACACTCATCTCTATGGGTCTCTGCCCTTCCTGGGTGAAGTGCACGCTGGACATCTTGCCGACGAAGGTCTTCATCCTGCTGCATACCCCTGGTCGCATAAAGGCCCCTTTGACACTTTTGACCATGCAAGGTCGGTCTAACTCCGAGTGATCTGGAACATCATTAACTATTCAACAGTATCCGACGTGGATACCAAGTCTATCGCGAAGTCTGCGCCGCCTGCCACTCTCTCAACCGTATTGCTTGGCGCAACTTGGTTGGTGTCTCCCATACCGTTGATGAAGTGAAAGCCATGGCCGAGGAGTTTGAGTACACCGACGGGCCTAACGCGGAGGGTGAAATGTTCCAACGTCCCGGAAAACTTGCGGACTACCTGCCTGCCCCATACCCCAATGATGAGGCTGCTCGTGCCGGCAATGCTGGTGCCCTCCCTCCCGACTTGAGCTTGATCGTCAAGGCCCGTCATGGCGGCGCCGTGAGTTTTCCTAGTATTCTTTCCCAGTCATAATACTCATCTGCCATCCCAGGACTACATCTTTTCTCTTTTGACTGGTTACATAGACCCTCCTGCTGGTGTTGAAATTCGTGAGGGCATGAACTACAACCCTTATTTCCCCGGCGGTGCTATTTCCATGGCGCGTGTTCTCTTCGATGGCCTTGTCGAGTATGAAGATGGTATGATCTTGTGACGCGCGAAAAAGCTTCGGCCGTTGACACTATAGTCAATTGTAGGTACCCCTGCCACGACATCGCAGATGGCGAAGGACGTTGTCACTTTCCTCAGCTGGGCTGCAGAGCCTGAGCATGACGAGAGGAAGAAATACGGGATCAAGGCCGTCATCATCTTCTCTGCGCTCACATTGATCAGTCTCTACGTCAAACGCTTCAAGTGGACTGTTATCAAGAACAGGAAGATTCGTGAGTATCTTCGCTTCTTTCGTTTGCCTATATTGAAAAATTCTCTTTAGAATACAACCCTCCTGTAGACAAAACTCACTAGAAGTTGATAAACTTGCCGTAATGCCTATTAGAGTTGTATTCATCATGGATTGTCCTTGGACGTATGTTGCCAGGGTCTGTGTAATAGGTAAGTCATCGAGGCGAAATTTGATAAGAATGCAACGTTTTCTCCACCGGACTTCGGAGACGGTTATTTTTGACGCTCCAGAATCCATAAAGTACAAATGACGGGTCTGAGCAGACCCGCAGAATCTCTTGGGGAACCTTGACAACCCCTGAAATGAGTGGGATTCCACCGGACTACGATCCTCGATACAGGATAAATACCAGTTCTTCCAACGTATGCCATGGCTATATGATTTCTAGACTCTAGAACAAGAAACGGCTGGAAATTCGTCAACTGAACAACTTTGGATAATGATCGTTTGATGATCGCAATCAATCAGCTACAGACTGACATACTCCCTTGCATGCGGTTTGAAGATTCTCTTATGTATATACATCTACTTACCTTGATCTCATTCATGACTCGTGACTCTGAGGCAGTGGGAGTGTTTGGGAGTGCCAGGGTAGTGATGAAGACATCAGTGGTCGGCGTGGTCCAATCCGGACCGGAATAAAGCATTTTGTTTTGTTCTGTTTGATCTTACCACTTCTCCACCGGCAACAACGAACACCACCTCAATCTTGCTCTATACCCTTACTTTCTCTATTCTTTTTGCACATCCTAGCCTCCTCATATAACATCATGTCCACCGACTCGTGGCCACCGAAATTGAAGTAAGCACATATCCAAGCTTCCGACAACGTTGGCTGACTGTTTAATCGCAGGGACTGGGTCGCAAAATGCCTCGGTCAAATGACTGATAGCAATAGGACGGAAGCTCAGGCGGAACTTAGACAGGTAATTGCTGACGCTTTCGCTCTTCATACCCTGTGGACGACCGATTGGGATGGAGTGCAACTCAAGAGGTCAAGAATTTTTCACTTCATCTGCAAAGCAATCAAATCCTGCTCACTTGTTATCAGTTTGCTGCCCAAGCCTCCTCCTGTTCTCAACAGCAACCTCAAGCGCAAGACGTGGGTTATCTTCATCACTCTGCTTTGGAGCTTTGGCCCATTTTTTGCAGAAACGATCCACCAATTTCAAACAAGAAGGCGAAAAAGAACTCCCTCAGAAACCCAAGCGCTCCTTCAACTTTTGATCCAAATGACCAGGCTGCTCTCAATCTTCGAGCGCAGCGATTTCAGCGCGAGCATGAACTTGAGCGGACAAAACATTTGCGGAACAACGGGCAAAACTCTCTCAAGGTCAATCACAATACGACACATCTTTTCAGGGATATGTCATTATCACGTAGTGGTTCACCGTTTGGAGGAGCTGCGGATGATCCCGAGGCTGATCCAGTGCGTTGTTCTGTTTGTATCGTCTCTGTTACTGAGCACGTTTACTCCCTAGAACGTAATTGACTGGGATCATTTCACTATCGTTGGAACCTCGCAAGAAATATTCAAAGATTACTTGCGATTGACTACGGTGAGTATCTACCATCCGTTTAGCTGCGTGTGCCTCTGACGATAGGTGCCCCCCAATAGGAACCAAAATCAGAGCAAATACGCCCGTACGCTGTCTTACAAAAGACTCTCTTGGAATTGAAGAAGCGTTGGCGGGAAAAGTGCAGTTATAACTGGATATGTAGTCAATTCAAAAGTTTGCGGCAAGACCTCACTGTGCGTCATCATCGTTCTTAGGCTGTATAATCTGTCATTGGGCTTTCCGCCACCTAGGTTCAGCGCATTAAGAATGATTTCACTGTACAAGTATACGAAATACATGCTCGCATGGCTCTTGAGAGTGTGCGTTATTTCTTCTCTTATTGACATCATTTTGACGCCAATGATTCGTCGTAGGGTGACATGGTTGAATATAATCAATGTCAAGCAACTCTCAAAACGCTGTACGAGCTTGGAATCCAAGGCAAAGTGGAAGAGTTCACGGCATACCGTATTCTGATGCTTTTGCATGGACGGAACCGGAGTGGTATGAGATTGACTTGGGATATTGGAAACAATCTGATTCACCTCTTTCAGAATTGAATCTCTTCGTAGGTCAGCTAACCCCTAGACAGAAAGCAGATCCAGCAGTCCGCCATGCCCTTGCAGTGCAGCGAGCACAAGCGATGGGAAATTATCATTCTTTGTTCGACTTGTATCTGACAGCCCCTAACATGGGCGCGTATATTATGGATCATTTTATCGATCGAGAGCGAATTCGAGCGTTAATGGTGATCACCAAAGCGTGCGTTTTGTTTTGGTGACCTTGCCGTTTATTGACAGAGTTATTAGTTATAAGACAATATCGCTGCAATTCATAACCGACGAGCTCGCGTTCGACTCGCTCGACGCAGCACGTCAGTTTTTGGTCGATCACTCAGCAGCCTGCTTTACCAACCCCCGAGAACCTGACGGCAATAAGACTCTGGATTGCAAACCGGCCTTCCCTCATCTTACTCGGATTATTGAGGAGAAATATCGCAAGGTTACCATCAAGGGAGCAATATAATCCGTTCTTTGTTCAACACGGTTTCTCCTTTCCTTCATATTCCCTTATTTCTTCGTTTTCACCTCCCTCGCTCCGGCACACTTCGCATCTATTATCAGGATCAAGATTCCCTCGCTCCGCATTCTAGATCGACTTACCTTCCAGGACCAGCTAATATCGTTGCAGGTTGCCTGCAAATTTATCTTTTTTAATTTCAGGCCAGACGATTCCTGTTTCTTGTGTCTCGCAGGCAAGCCTCAAGAATTTATTGGCTCAGGCGGTATGATTTGGGGTAAAACAGCGTGGCGTATAGTGTAGATTTCACAGTTTGTACTATAAGGATATTGCAAGACCCGCCAAATAAAAAGCCACAACAATTTCAATCACGCATCCGTGTAGGGATGAACCTTCTTAGCGTCACTTCTCTCACTGAGTAGTGTTCTAAGCAGGCTGGAGAATCTAAAACACTAGATGGGAGGCGGGACCGTGCCGGAATGGTCACGTAGACCAAGATGAGTGTCTGGGGTACAACGATGAGTGGTGTCGGTACATGTGAGAGCAACTGGAGACAAACCTTTTGCACTTGAGAATTGACTCGGTTGATTGTACTGAGCCAAGACCATGCAAATGGAGTCGCGTTTTGTAATTCAAGGGAAGAGGCCTTTTGGTCTTCAATGTCTTCGTACACGGGGCACACTACCATGGCAAACCTGTCCACTCATTCAGATGTCAACGAAACAAGGATGGTAGAGAGCAACATACTCAGCGTGAGTGAAAACGGGACCGCGCTTGTACAGGAGGTAATCGACGCAGAATTTGATTCCACCTTTCACAACCCAACCAAGAGAACGGTAATGGTGATAGATAACATAATTGATGAGGAATGGATTATCAAACTGGAGTGGCGGCACTGGATTTGGAGGTATTGACGGTGGTAGGTGGGCTACTTGGAATGCTGTCCACAATTGTTTTAGGGTCATTGCTTCGTTCTAGGATGGTTTTTTTAAAGAAGCAAAGTCATAGAGCAACTAGACTGACATACCGTGTGCGGATCCAGTACCGTAAGGCAGTCGAGACCCCAGGCCAAAAAGAATGCCTCTTGAAGAGTAAGTTGGAGATGCTCTACGTCCACCAGCGGCTCCAGTTCTGCAGGTTCTTCATCCTCTTCAGGCGAGGGTGTGGCTGGGGTTTCAGTGAGCGACGGGGACGGTCGCCATGTTGCAGCAGACGGAATGCCAGGACCAGAAAGCGCAGGTTTGATAACACGTCCTTCCGCTTCAAAAATTGCCTCTGCTTCAGCAGCTACCGCCGCTATTGCTGCTGCACGGTCAAGTTTAAATTGTCGTCGCTCAGCCCGACGTTTTGCAGTTACTTCTTCAGACGTTATTTCTGCGCACCATGATTAAAGACGGGCATCCTTGGATAGGTTGATCACACACGTTTACCGCCCGCCTTCCTGATGTTAATCTGTCGAGCTAGCCAGCTAGGTTCACTTCGCGACAAATCACCCTTCCCAAAAAAACCTCTCTGCCACAGCAACATCGTATCTCTTGCATTTGTGATCCAGACTGAGCGCGTTGTTGGGTCAAAAATTCCTTCGCAGTGGGGATTTACAATTTCAGTTCGAGAAAGACCGAGGAGGCCCAAGATTGATCGTAGTCGGCTTGGTGGAGGTTCGATGAATAGTAATGGCAATGGAAAGGCATAAATCCGGTTATTTTCGTTCTTCCTTGCGCCACCCTTCAAAGGGCCTTTTCCGCGACCAGAGGGTGTAATCATAGACATTTTAAAGACGGGCAGTTTGCAAGTAACAAAGAGGACTCAAAATCGGTTACAGTGATCATCTGAAAATACAACCAAATACACCGAAAATGGCTCAATGTTGGAATGAAAAGGTAACGACACAGTACATAGAGATATCATGGTGGCAATAACATTATAGATGTAAGTAATCATGATACCTTTTCAAGGCTCCGAGTCACATCATCATCCAACTCCCGTAAAGAATTTCTCCTGGAGTGAGAGACAACCGGGACAACCCAAGAACTTGTAAATTCAAATGCCCCAATCCCTCCTTCCTCCCAAGCAGTTTTCATTACAAAACTTTCCATAGATAGATAGTTCACAAAATCCACGAGGTACCCTCGAGCATAGGGTACACCATTCCTAAATGTCAAGAGTAAACGTCATAGGAAACGATCCTCAACTTTAGCTGAACGTACTGAAGAGACAATATCAAGTGGATGATGTCGAAAAACAAATCCGCAATAATTTGATACGGCGTTTGCATGATTTCATCGCGAAAATATACCCACGTCCCATGGTATCTAGCAACAACACGAAGCAACAGTTTGATTGAGGCTTGTACAGTATCGGGATCATTCACTCCACGTCTATAATGAATATTGAATGTATCGAGAAAGTATAAAAGGGGCTATTTTCACTGACCTCGCAAGGTGGAGAATCTCAACACAATCCTTGCGCGGGGTTGCTGACCCTTGGTCATACCGGGAACGCGACAATAGCTGTATTCGCTTGTATGATTCTGAACGACACTGGTCGAGCCTCGAAAAGTCTGGCAGCATCTTATAGAGATTAACGAGGACATTGCTGCGGCAGCTCGGCCAGCATTGAGCCAGGGCGTCGAATTTCGATGACATCAAGTTCCGGATACCGGAATATTGCGATAGCCGTTCTAGAGACAAGGCGAACAGTGTTGTTAGAGACGAAGTAGCGTTCCATCTCGAAGTATCCGCGGTTGGTATCCTAGAGTCTGGGAAGTTCGTCTTGCACATCTTGATGATCATTTCGATGTACCCAGCGCCAACAACAATTCGAGCGACCGACTGACGAGATCGTATGAGTTGGTAACAAAGTTCCACGAAGGGCATCGCAGCATGAACACGCTGAGTGACACTCGAATGGAGGTTGAGGGACCAGACGGATTGTATAGCTCTGTGTAGATCAGTGCGTTGAGCTTCCATCCTAGCGCACTAATCAGACTAGTCAATCCCGAATCCAAGTAAACGATGTATACCAGCAATCAGGCAAGCATGACATTAGATCCGTCAGTAATGCAGGTGTATTGATGCCCTTATGGAACAATAAAACCTTCGCCAAGGGCGAGGTATTACCATTCCTGATCTCCAAGACTATGAGACGTAGAGCCGTTTCGTTTACAAAGACGTCACTTGATCTAGTAGAAGTGCGTAGTCAGGTATGAACCTCTCAATCCGAGTGAAGCTCGCCTTGCAAGTAGACACAGCTCGTGGAAGAATCTCTGCGATGTGTGTACTGGGCACGAACACGGAAAGGTACATAGAAAATGGTTCAATACACCGACAATATCATCCGCATCATGTTCTGGGTGTAACAGTGATAGTCGCGCGGCGTATGCGGAGCACTTTATCGAGGACGCAGGGGTGCATTGTATCTTGAAGATGGTACTTTTTTTCTCGATGTTGGGGTTATTGCTGAGACATATCTTTTTGAGCTCGTCGGGGTCATCACCAACAAGAGTGCTAAAATATCTCAGGAAATGCTTGTTTTATGAGCAGGAACAAACTCACGAAGTCAAAGATTCATCATCATTGTAGTAGTCCAAGGTACATGGTCGTGCTTTGCTGCCAACCTAGCACAGACGATCAGCTGCAGATATAGTTCTGTAAATTATCAACTTGCCAACGCAAAGGGGGTTTTCAAACGTCGTGAAATTTTCTGAAAGAAGCGACGAAGCCTTGAGGGTGCCACAGCTCCAATTGAGGTCTGCATCCTCAAACCTCCGGCGAACGAACAAGAAGAGCCGGATTTATAGAGCCATCTGAGCTCATATAAGTACTCTCAGCAACTCTCATGTGTTCCAGTGGGTCGAAGAAGCTGATCTTCGGCGCCTGTTGTGACGGGCGCTCCAGATGGGGTACCGATGGATCCGTACAGCCCGTGAGGCTGATAGCGTAGTCAAAGCGCGCAGCTTTGTGATGATAGCATAACGAGGCTGTGCATCAACTGAGTTCAGCGGTTTGTATAGCGGTGCAAGTCGTTAAACAACCATTACAACGCGTCGCACGACACTGCATGCGTGACACGTGCCAGTGATCCTTGGCGCGTTCGCCGACGTCTTTCCTGAACTCTCATCATTTTTCGACATGTCTGAAAAACGAAGGGCAGAAATAGAGGCTAAACGACAAAAGCTCGTCGAGCTCCGCAAGGCCCGTGCCGATCGAATAAAGGCAGACACTGACAGACGGGCAGCAGAGGTATGGATTCAATGTCATACATTTTAGTCCATCTCTAATTAACGATACAAGGTTACAGGACCAACTCCAGTGCGCAGAGATCTTGATGAGCTCGTCAACTCCTTAGTGGGTAGCCCTTCGCGTGGTTCCCGCGAGAGTGGCGGGGACCGTTCGCCTTCAATACCTGGGACGCCGTCTATAGGCAATACGATTGGACTTCCTGGCCCATCTGCCCTTTCTATGTCCGGATCAGGACGCGCAAGCCGACAGAGCGACTTCTCGACTAGTATTGGTCCGACACCGAATCAGCCTAGTAGTTCAACGGACCATGTCATAGAGCGGTGAGCATTGCGGTGTATCTAAAGGAGACACGAACTAACTCTAGGTAACAACTAAGCGTACTAACGCCCCGGATATATAGTGATCTGATAGATGTAGAGCAGGAGTTATTCGTTTTGCCACGAAAGGTGCTACTTCCTTTAAACCATGCAACCGTGCCCGACTTATCAGACGTCGTAGGAACGCGTCAGCTATAATAAGGAAGTACAGACAACTACGATTGAAACAGACGATCGTCCGGACGACTACGAAGAAGATCTCAGACAACGAATACTGAGAGAACACGACATAGAGAAGGAACGTCTTGCACGTGAGAAGGAGCTTGAAGAGGAAAGCGTGAAATTAGACCTTGAAATCGAGCAAGAAATTCGAGGCAAGCTCTATCTTACATCGTAATTGCGAAAATGCTAATTTTTATCTTGACCTCAGAGTTATCGGAGGAAGAGCGAGCTGGCATTCTTACAGCACCTGAATTCCTCGATTTCGTGGAACAATCGTCGAAAATTGTGCAACGAGCTCTAAATGACGGTTACGACTATATCAGGGATTACACCATAGGAGCAGAATCAGGAGGGTATGTATCTAGTTCTGCCAATAGGATAATACGCTAATGTTAAAAGTTAGAGATGACTCAGAAGGGCGTGTCAAGCGCGTCTGTGAGTTTTATGACGAGCGTTACGGGAAGAATCGATCAATAACAGACGTCGATTGGTCACCAAAAGTAGGAATGCCATCAAACACCGTTGTATTTCAGATCTGATAGTCTTTCCCAAGTATCCCGAACTAAGCGTTGCCTCATATAACAAGAACCCGGCAGCGCTGAATGAACCAGACGGTATCGTTGCTGTATGGAATCTCCACCTGCTCGAGCGACCAGAATTCATTTTCCATTCACAAGTACGTGGGCATTTGTCCATCGCTCAAGGTTGTGTAGTTTGATCCATATCACGCAGTCCGACGTGCTCTCCGTCACCTTCTCACCATTTCATTCCAATCTTATCTTCGGTGGCACATACTCTGGGCAAATTCTTCTCTGGGACACCCGTTCCAAACATCTCCCTGTGTTGAAAACACCATTATCTGCCGCTGGACATACCCATCCTGTATATGCTATGCAGATGGTCGGTACACAAAATGCTCACAATTTGATCACAAGCAGTACAGATGGTACG
This sequence comes from Termitomyces sp. K1Ag, assembly GCA_017657315.1. Classification (NCBI taxonomy): domain Eukaryota; kingdom Fungi; phylum Basidiomycota; class Agaricomycetes; order Agaricales; family Lyophyllaceae; genus Termitomyces; species Termitomyces sp. K1Ag. Next base: position 22,023 of record JAGGAR010016105.1, read on the forward strand.
GTCTGTAGTTGGCTGGTAGATATGCTCGCTCAACCTCAGGTACTCTACCTCTTTCTTGGTTTGATGCTTGTTAATGTTGCTGTGAGCAGGAAACCCTTGAACTTGTTCATGCGGGCCACAACAAGACTGGCGAGGTAGCAATTACCACTCTTGACTTCCCAGACAATGAAACCACTACGTTCTGGGTCGGAACAGAGGAAGGGGGCGTATACCAGGCCAATCGGTATGACCGCGCTGGTGCTAAGGCCGGCCTCAACCAATACGACGTGTACAAAGGCCACGCCGGTCCTGTGATGAGCCTTCACTTTCACCCGCTCATTGGACCCGTGGACTTCTCAGATCTCTTCCTCACGAGTTCTGTTGATTGGACAGTCAAGCTCTGGCGAGCAAAGTCACTTGCGAAACCTTCCACAACGTCACACGTGATCTCTCCCTTGTACTCATTTGATGAAGCAGATGACTATGTGTATGATGTCAAATGGCATTCAGCCCATCCTGCGGTGTTTGGTACCGCCGATGGATCAGGACACTTTGATCTTTGGAATTTGAACACGGACACTGAGGTATGTGTTAGTGGACTTAGTACGGCTGCCTTTCTGATTTGAATAGGTGCCTGTGGTGTCGACGAATGTAGGCTCCGGGCGAGCAATCAACAAGCTCCAGTGGGATCGGAAAGATGGACGACGTGCTGCTCTCGGCGGAAGTGACGGTCACTTATATGTATATGATATCGGGGATATGGCGCTTCCTAGAGAATCAGAGTGGACGGATTTGCAGAAGACTCTTGCTGGGATTGTTGGAGGCGGACAGGCCACCGGAGTGGCGGAATCCGCCCCAGGCCGATGAACGTGCTGATCCATATACCTTTCTCTTACATACCTGATACCAATAATAAATATGCCATTTTGTATCTACATAGGCTCACATGTTATGTCTGTCCATAATTCAAGTTTTTCAAGTTGTGTTATGTCTTGTCTTGTACACATGTAGAGGCTTACTTTAGAATAGTTATATGGTTGACTGGTAAATGTCCTGCTTGTTGTCATATGTTGCCAATGCTTTCATTCA
>JAGGAR010016106.1:0-22937 GCA_017657315.1 Termitomyces sp. K1Ag
TTCTCTTTGGATCTCCCTCTGTCAGGTGTGTAGTTATGTTGATAGACATGGTACAGTACTGAATATACTTTGGATCTCCCTCTGTCAGCTGTGTGATTGAGCCATAGCCTCCAGAGGTCGCCCTTACATATGCCTGGTTGTCACTATGATCAGAATCACCATAGCCACAGAGTTATTACTACTATGATTCATATCTTTTCTATTAGCTGACATTGGGTTTAATAATATGGTATGATTCGCAAAATTAATGCATGAACAGGTATACACAATATCAATTGGATATAGTGTATGATATTTGACTAGAGAGCGAACAGTGATAAGTCAATAAATTATAAGTGATACTGTATCAGTGGACATATTGTATCAATAAGACTAATAGTGGGGCAATATGTGTAGTCTGAGAAGGGGCCAGTGGATCTGCTGGATGGGATACAGTGTATGGTGTTTGACCAGAGAGCAAACAGTGATAAGTCAATAAATTATAAGTGATACTGTATCAGTGGACATATTGTATCAATGAGACTAATAGTGGGGCAATATAGGTTCATATTGGATAATGCTTGGCTGTTTCTCCAATATCCTGATGAATTGGTTCTGAAACACCCAAAATGCCATGAGAATTGGCCAGGCTTTGCCCAAAATATTTTCAGAACAATTTTTTGGGTGTGCTCCAGCTTTGGTCAATAATTTTAGACTGTACAGAGCTGTCAGATCTTTGGGTACTCAGCCAATGCTTGTACTCAGGCCATCCAATGAATTGGGCCCAAAACACCTGAAATATCATGGGAATCAATGTGGTTTTGCCCAAAATATTTTCAGAACAATTTTTTAGGTGTGCTCAAGCTAGGGTCAATAATTTTGGACTGTATGGAGCTGTCAGATCTTCTGGTACTCAGCGAATGCTCTCAGGCCATCCAATGAATTGGGCCTGAAACACCTGAAATATCATAGGAATCAATAGAGCTTTGCCTAAAATATTTTCAGAACAATCTTTTGGGTGGGCTCAGGCTTGGATCAATAATTTTGGACTGTACAGAGCTGTCAGATCTTTGGACACTTGGCCAATGCTCATACTCAGGCAATCCAATGAATTTGGCCCAAAACACCTGAAATACCATGGGAATTGGCCAGGCTTTGCCCAAAATATTTTTGGAACAATTCTTTGAGTGTGCTTCAGCTTGGGTCAGTAATTTCAGACTGTATGGAGCTGTCAGATCTTCAGGTACTCAGCCAATGCTTGTACTTGGGCCATCCAATGAATTGGGCCCAAAACACCCAAAATATCATGAGAATCAATGGGGTTTTGCCTGACACATTTTTGGAACAATTCTTTGGGTGGGCTTAGGCTTGGATCAATAATTTTGGACTGTACAGAGCTGGTCGACCTTCAGGTGCTCAATGCTTGTACTCAGGCCATCCAATAAATTGAGCCTGAAACACCCAAAATACCATGGAAATCAGCCAAGCTTTGCCTGAAATATTTTTGGAACAATTTTTCAGGTGGGCTCTGGCTTTGGTCTATAATTTTGGATTGTATGGAGCTGTCAGATCTTCAGGTACTCAGCCAATGCTTGTATTCAGGCCATCTGATGAATTGGGCCTGAAACACCTGAAATACCATAGGAATTGGCCAGGCTTTGCCCAAAATATTTTCAGAACACTTTTCTGGGTGTACTCCAGCTTGGGTCAATAAGTTCAGACTGTACAGAGCTGTCAGATCTTTGGGTACTCAGCCAATGCTTGTACCTGGGCCATCCAATGAATTGGGCCCAAAACACCTGAAATACCATGGGAATCAGCCAGGCTTTGCCTGAAATATTTTTGGAACAATTCTTTGGGTGGGCTCTGGCTTTGGTCTATAATTTTGGATTGTACAGAGCTGTCAGACCTTTGGGTGCTTGGCCAATGCTTGTACTCAGGCCATCCAATAAATTGGGCCCAAAACACCCAAAATATCATGAAAATTGATTGGGCTTTGCCTGAAATATTTTCAGAACAATTCTTTGGGTGTGCTCTGGCTTGAGTCAATGATCTTGGACTGTACAGAGCTGTCAGATCTTTGGGTACTCAGCCAATGCTTGTACTTGGGCCATCTGATGAATTGGGCCCAAAACACCCAAAATATCATGACAATCAGCCAGGCTTTGCCTGAAATATTTTTGGAACAATTCTTCAGGTGAGCTCTGGCTTCAGTCAATGATTTTGGATTGTATGGAGCTGTCAGACCTTCAGGTGCTTGGCCAATGCTTGTATCTGGGCCATCTAATGAATTGGGCCTGAAACCCCTGAAATATTTTCAGAACAATTCTTCAGGTGGACTCTGGCTTTGGTCAATAATTTTGGTTTGTATGGAGCTGTCAGACCTTTGGGTGCTCAGCCAATTCTTGTACTTGGGCCATCCAATGAATTGGGCCTGAAGCACCTGAAATACCTTGGGAATCATCTGGGTTTTGCCTGGAATACTTTTGGAACAATTCTTTGGGTGGACCTTTAGTCAATAATTTCAGATTGTACAGCACCATCAGACCTTTGTAGTTGGGTTGTCTGACAGGTTGGACCAGGTATTGCCTGAAATATCTTCAGAACAAATCCTTGGATGGGCTCAGGCTTTGGTCAATAATGACAGATTGTTTTGGCTGATGCTTTTTTTTTGATCGCCACAGTAAATTTTTCATGGAAATTGGCCAGGCTTTGGTTGAACTATTCTTGGAACCATGGTTTCAGAATTGGCAGGGTATTGTCCAAACTATCTTGTCATGGTGTAATGTGGTGTAATGTGGTTTTTTAAGCTTTAGAGTTGTGCCACATTTTAGTTTTTCTTCTACACATTATCAACTATTTCTTTACCATATCACCTATCATAGAGAACATTTGTACCTCACTTTTATGAGTTTGCTGCACTATATACTCATTCACATGAAGCTGATATGTTGTTTGCAAGAAGCAAGTATGGAGTGGGAAGATTCATTCATACCTGATGTTAGTCATATATAAACTTGATGATATTGGAGTGTAGTTGAGGTGAAACTTGGACAGTGCAATAGATCTATATCTGTGGCAATTCAAAGTAAGACGGACAACTTTAGTCAGTGGAAATGCCTATAAGTTTACCATAGCATTTCATCAGGCTTATCGAAGATATGCAAGATGTTAGCTTTGTCTAACCATTCTAAGAGGAGCTAATCAAGAAGTGATTCAGAGGGGAAGCAAAGACCAAGCACCCTAAGCATCTGATAGGCATGTACTGAGCAGAAGCATCAGGTGAACACCTGAATAGTTGACAGCTCCATACAATCCAAAATTATTGATCAGAGCCCAAGCCTACTCAAGGAATTGTTCTGTGAATGTTCCAGGCAATACTCAGCCGATTCCCATGGTATTTCAGATGGTTTGGGCCCAGTTTATTAGACAACCTGAGTACAAGCATTGGCCAAGCACCCAAAGGTCCAACAGCTCCATACAATCTGAAGTTATTGACCCAAGCCAGAGCTCTCTCAAAGAATTGTTCCAAAAATATTTCAGGCAAAGCCCCACTGATTCTCCTAACATTTCAGGTATTTCAGGCCCAATTCATTGGATGCCTGAGTACAAGCATTGGCCAAGTACCCAAAGATCCAACAGCTCCATACAGTCTGAAATTATTGACCCAAACTGGAGCACACCCAAAGAATTGTTCCAAAAATATTTCAGGCAAAGTCTGGCCAATTCCTATGGTATTTTGGGTGTTTCAGGCCCAATTTATCCAATGGCCCAGGTACATGCATTGGCCGAGTACCCAAAGATCCAACAGCTCCATACAGTCCAAAATTATTGACCAAAGCCAGAGCACACCTGAAGAATTGTTCCAAAAATATTGCAAGCAAAACCCCATTGATTCCCATGATATTTTGGGTGTTTTGGGCCCAATTTATTGGATGGCCTGAGTAAAAGCATTGGCAAAGTACCCAAAGATCCAACAGCTCCGTATGGTCCAAAATTATTGATCCAAGCCTGAGCACACCCAAAAATTGTTCTGAAAATATTTTGGGCAAAGCCCCATTGATTCCCATGATATTTTGAATGTTTCAGGCCCAATTCATTGGATGGCCTGAGTACAAGCATTGGCCAAGTACCTGAAGATCTGACAGCTCTGTACAGTCCAAAATTATTGACCCAAGCCAGAGCACACTCAAAAAATTGTTCTGAAAATATTTCAGGCAAAGCCTGGCCAATTCTCATGGTATTTTGGGTGTTTCAGAACTAATTCATCAGTAAATCAGAGAAACAGCTGAGCATTATCTGATATAGACTTATATTGCCCCACTACTAGTCTCATTGATACAATATGTCCACTGATACAGTATCACTTATAATTTATTAACTTATCACTGTTTGCTCTCTGGTCAAACACCATACACTGTATCCTATCCAGTGGATCTGCTGGCCCCATCTCAGACCATATATATTGCCCCACTATTAGTCTTATTGATACAATATGTCCACTGATACAGTATCACTTATAATTTATTGACTTATCACTGTTCACTCCCTGGTCAAACACCATACACTGTATCCCATCTGCTGGAGCATCCAGTGGATCCACTGGCCCCATCTCAGACCATACATTTGCTTGTCCATTGGAAGGTCTAGTACTATACAGTGAGTTTCCAAGGTAATGGCCCTGCCATTTTGTCTCTTTTTGTTGTTCTGTATGTGCCACAACTTCTTGTGCCTTCCACAAAGTCTCTACAAAGTGCTCAAAGACTGACACCTCAGTAATCTCTTTCTCTCCTTCATCCTCATCTTCTTCTGCCTCTGATACTTCTTCCTCCAGTTCTATGACAACTTCAAACATGTCTCCTTGCATGTCACCAAGTGTGCGTGATGATTCTTCATCTTCAACATATTCCATGGTGGGATTTTGTGAGATTTTTAAATGTTCTATGAGATTTTGACTTGCAGCATGGTTTGCTTTACTTTTTTGAGGCATAAGGGAAACACAATATTACAATATGTGGAAGGCTGTCGTTCAGGCAGCCTCACTTGACCCAACTAGACAGAACAATGTTATCTTCATTGCTCGTAGATTAGATCAATACATGAATATATAACTTCTTGCTCACCTTTGTTGCTCATAGATTAGATGGAGACAACAAAGGTGAGTTCTGCCTCTTAAGGCCATGTCACATGACCTCCTCACTTCCTTCTCGTTTACTTTGTTGTAAGTGCGCAGTGGCAGGCTTACACCCCTCCCCTCTCTAAAAACTTCCTTTGTACATCAGACTTCTGTCCCATTCTCTTTTTCCCAGATGTTCAGTGCCTCACAGTTGTCAAGTTCAGCTCCTGGTAGCAATTTGTCATGGTCCGGTTCATATCCCACCCATCTCACCAGGTATTGTCATCCTCGGCCTCTCTTACATGCATTGATGATCTTCTCAATCAGGTGCTGATCTTGTGCGCCGTCCTCTGTCACGATTGGTCTGGGTTGTGTGTATTTGCAGTTGGGGAAGAGCGTGGTGTCATTTGGTACATGTCTCTTCAGTAGGCTTGCATGGAATCCTGGAAAGGAGCATGAAGATTCTGGGAGCTTGAGGGTGTACTTGAATTTCTCAGGGAATGCCTTAACCACTTCATAGGGGCCATCGTGCCTTGGCATGAACTTGGCAACTCTCTTTTTTTCCCTTCCTCTTGTAATCTCACCTTTGATGTTTCATTGATAGCATCACTAGGTCTCCTGCAACATACTTGTCTTTGGGGCCATGGTGTTCATTTGCATGGTACACTTGCCGTATCTTTGCCGCTAGCAGGTTATCTTGTGCTTCTCTCACGTCTGTTTCTAGTTTCTGTATGATTTCTCTTGCGGTGATTGTCTCTGCCAATGCGTCGGGTTCTAGGGGAGCAAGTGGGGGAATAATGTGTGGGGATCAGCCAGTTTTTAGCTGGAATCCTGAGTAGCCCATGGACGTGCTGACTGTATCCATTATCATGAATCTTATGCAGGGGAGCATTCTTGACCATCCTTTCTGGTTGCGGTCCACATGGTACCATATCCCTTGTACCATTGTTTTGTTGGTGCACTTGCTGCCTCCATCTGTTTTGGGGTGATAGGAGGTCGACATCTTGAGCTTGACTCCAGTGAGTTTGTGCAGTTCTTTCCATACTTCGGTGACAAACAGGTGGTTCCTGTCCAAGACAATCTGGGTCATAAGTCCATTTTCACAATACCATTCGTCAAACAGTACTACTGCAACCTGGGCGGCTGTGTATGTTGAGTGCATTGCAGCTAGTCAGATGTCCACACCCATTAAATTGGTCATTGACATTATTGTGTCCTTCCTGTCCTCCTCAGGGAGTGGGCCCACAAAGTTGATGCCAACTACTGAGAACCTGTCATCTGGGACTGGCAATGGATGAAATGGTCCCACTGGCTTGGAAGTGCGATCCTTGTTGCGTTGACACTGTACGCATGACGGTATATATGCCTTTTCTAGATCTCTTCTCATGTGTGGCCAATAGTAAGAGTCCTGAAGCATGTGATAGCTCTTGTCAAACCCAAAATGGCCCAGGGTGTCATGTGTGAGATGGTATAGCATCTCATGGATGCAAGTGCTGCTGGGTATGAGCAGTCTTCAACCCACATACAGTAGTCTGTTCTCTGTGCAGGCTCCTCTGATGCTCCCTTTTTCAATTTCTTCTCACACTTGTTTTGCAAACTCATCTGACTTGTACCCTTCTAGAATCTCCTTTACCAGAGTGTCGTCAGCACTGATCTGGAGAGCGCCGCCCACCACCTTCCTTGGAGTGGGTAATTGGGTATAGGCAAGGGTGTATGCTGCAAGTGCTGGAGTTGGTATCTCATCAGGCATCCTGGACAGCATGTCTGCAGCTGTGTTATCATCCCCCCTCACATAGATGATGTTGTATTCAAAATCAGCAAGGAACATGGACCACCGTGCTTGCCATCATGACATCTCCTTCTGCAATTGGAAGTATTCAAGTGTGCGGTGGTCAGTATAGACATCAAAGTGTACACCCAGTAGGCTCAATTTCCACTTCTTCAGTGCCTTGACAATAGCTAACAGTTCCTGCTCATGTACAGGGTAATTGCGTTCTGCTGGGGTGAGGTGGTATGAGTCGTATGCAACTGGTCAAGCTGTCTCCCAGGACTCCCCAAAACTTAGTATTGCTCCCATACGCCTGTTGCTGGCATCAGTTGTGACAAAGATCTTCTTGGTGGGGTCATCATAGTCAATGACGGTAAGGCATTCGACTCCTGTCACCAGGTGTTTGATGGCCTCAAAGGCTTGTTGGTGCTTGGTCTTCCACTCAGGGAAGTTCCGGTCGCACTCCTTGGTAGTGAGCAGTGTGAGCACGCTTGTGTGTTCTGCAAGACCTGGCAGAAACCAGGCAAGGTATTGTGTCAGCCCCAGGAATCTGCAAACATTTGTGGCTGTTATAGGTGTGGGCCACTGTAGCACTCGGTCAACCTTGTGAGGGTCAGCGCCAATGCCTGCAGCAGAGATGGTATGTCCCAGAAAGGTGATCTCAGTGGCGAAGAGTTGTGATTTACTCAGATTGCAGTAGAGCCCCACCTTCCTGAGGGCCTCCATAACCTTGGCCACATTTACCTTGTGTTCTTCGATGGAGTTGGACCAAATTATGATGTCATCAAGGTATACATAACAGATCTTCCCTATGAGTTCTTGCAGTGCGTTTTCCATGCGGCGTTGGTGTGTTGACAGAGCATTGCACCCCCCCATTGGCATGACAGTCCACTCATATAGCCCCCACGGAGTCTGTACTGCTGTTAAGTGTATATCATCGGGGTGTACGTGGGTCTGGAAGAATGAATTTGTCATGTCTAGTTTGCCAAATATCTTCCCTCTGCCACATGCTGCCAGGATGTTGTCGACTCAGGGAAGTGGGTAGTTGTCTTGTATGGTGTTCTGGTTCAACTCCCAGTAATCATTCACCCATCATGGTGGTACAGTGTGGTTGGGGACCCCTTCTCTGTACTTGGGAATGCAGAAGGCTGGAGAAGCGTACTCTGAGGATGAGGGCCATAGTCTTCCTGCTTGGATGTGCCAGTCTAGGAGCTTTTTCCACAAGTCATGATACTTCTTGGGGGCTGCATACTCCTGTGCACTCACAACCTTGTGCGGATCCTTGAGACAAATTCTGTGGAGGATATGGTTGGGTACTCCATTGGTTGTGTTGAGTAGTCTCACTGGGAAGTGGTCAGCATACCTCTCCTTGAATTGGGCATCCTTTAATCGGAGCCGTTCTTGGAAGGCAATGCTCTCAACTTGCTCCCACACCATAGCCATCACTGACTCCGGCAACACACATCCGTCGAGGTCAGGTGGTGGCACCTTCTCAAATGGGACTGGTCTTGGAGGTCATGGCTTCTTCAGTGTATGAGGAGGAGGTGTATATTCCTTTCTCTTCACTCTTGCATGCAGTGATGGTGGTTGACAGAGGTCGTAACCTGTCTGCTTGTCCACCACTGTGCAATCATGCATATCAATGAGGATCTGTTTGGATGAAAGAAATGGAATTCCTAGGAGGAGGGGTACAGGTAGTCTGATGTTTACTTTAGCTTTGAATACCTGAGAGTTCCAAGCTCCATTCTCTGACATAACCTCCATTTTCACATACTCTCAACAGCGCAATGGTGATTCTGACAGTGACACCAGGTTGTCTTCCTCTGCAGGCAGGGGGAATCAACGCAAACCGAGCTGGGTGACCAGCTCATCACTAATCACTGTGGAAGGACAACCATTGTCAAGCAGTGCTGTGGCGAGGAGAGAGAAGGAAGGGACAGCAGGCCCGAAGACAGTGAGTTTCACCTTCAGGTGCTTGGCCATGAAGGAGGGGTCGGAAGAGGGGACGTACAAATCTGTGTCTTCATTGCGAATTTCATCCTCAAGGTACACGTATCCTGCAATGGTTTTTGGTTTGGTGGCTAACGCCATTTTGAGCATGAGTGTCTTGTGTGTACATGGGTCTGGCCAGGTATTGGCAATCTTCATCGGGCACTTGCTGGGTTCAGTTGTGTGGTCGCAGTATAGTTCATGGCAATGCGTGCACCCCTGGTGTTCCTTGATGATCTTTTTCTCCTCCTCTGTTAGCTTGGGAGTTGTAGTGTTGGGGTGCTTGCTCCCAGAGTTGTGGGCAACACTGACTGGGTGCATGATGGTGGATCTGACAGTCTATCCACTGGCAGTTTGTGTCTCTGGTGCTCAGCAGCCCAAGCGGCATTATTTGCATCAATAAGGCGCTGTGTGTGTGCGTTCTCCTCATGGAGGTCCTTGTCAAGCTCTGTAACTTCTCTGACCCAGTCTGGGAACGTTGTTGCGATCACAGAATTGTTGTCAAGTTTGTCTCGCAAATCCGGGTGCATATTGGCCTTGAGCTGAGCCTGGAGTGCTGTGTCTGAAAGCGCACAGGTTGACTTGGTATTGATGAGAACTGCGTTGAGATTCTCGAGCTCAATCTCCTAAATCAGCAAATGATTTCACCCCTTGTTTCATTGCAAGAATGGTGTTCTGGACTCTGTCTTCCCACCTGCGGGGCAGGGCATATTTTGCAAACTCCATGAGGTATTCGTCAAGGGACATTGCATCAATGCGCTTTTGACTGGTGTGGTACCATTTGATGAAGCATGGTTCCAACATCTCATCGGCCACATATCTCACAATCTCCTCAGGCTTCTTTTCAGAGTGTTTCAGGTACTTATGACAGGTGTTTGCCCATTCTTGGAAGCGTTTGACGTCGACTCAGCCCGGAGTCAGCATCGAGCAGTCTTTGAGTTTCAACACCTTTACCTCTGCCAAGGGGCGGTTGTCAGTTATAGATGACATCAAGTCTGGGTGGCAGCAGCGTTGATGGCTATTAGCGGCGTCCACAGGTGGCAAGCCATGTCGAGATGTAAGATGGAGTGGTGGGAGTGTTTTGGGGGAGTCTGAGTCTGAGTCTGATGAATTCTCTTCAAGGCTAGAGAGGTCGGTGAGCGGGGACAGTGGTGGTGTCTGGAAATTTTTGTCAGCAAGCTCTGATGGTGGTAGGCTTGGTGTTAGGGGTTGAGCAATGGTTAATGCAGTCTCTTCACCGTGCCTCCTGCCTGGTGACAAGCGGGGTGGGCGTCAATGGGGTGAGCCAGGGCAGAGTGAAAATTTCACGAAGGTTGCCGGTGTCAGAAAAAAAGTGGAAGGCTGTCATTCAGGCAGCCTCACTTGACCCAACCAGACAGGACAACGTTATCTTTGTTACTTGTAGATTAGATCGATACATGAATATATAACTTCTTGCTCACCTTTGTTGCTCATAGATTAGATGGAGACGATGAAGGTGAGTTCTGCCTCTTAAGGCCATGTCACATGACCTCCTCACTTCCTTCTTGTTTACTTTGTCGTAAGTGCACAGTGGCAGGCTTACAACATGTCTGCCTTGGTCTTAGTTCTTGTCTGTTATCATCATTGCCATAGGAGCTATCACTCCTATTGCTTCCTTCTGGATCATGATCAGGTTGTGCAGTCCATTGCATGAACTGTTAGTACATATTATCTATGGGCAGTGTACCTTTGAACACTATTCCTTGGTCATCAATGATGGAATGGCCTCCACTGCATTGCCACAAGAAAATCCACCTATCCTTAAGGTGGAAGGAATTCCAGTCATATGCTTGCCACAAATTAAGCACAAACAAGAAGAGTGCAAGTTACTATGACACATTCCACTGGCACAAACATTTGCCAACTGCATTGTGTACCAACACATATGCATGGAGAATTTCTGCAACCATCACTGTTTCCACTATGGACAAGGGGACTATTGCTTGCCCTCAAGAGATCTGTTGATGCTGTGCTGTAGCAGCACAAGCTGCATAGTTCTCATCAGCCTCTCCTGGTTGTCTAGAGGCAAATATTTAGCTTATAGCTTCCTCCAAGTTTGGGGAAGCTGGCATGCATGGTGGAATCATTGGAACTAACACAGCAGTGTCATTTGGTGTTGATGCTGCAAACTGACTTCACCTTACTTTACAGTCTCAATATGCTAGGGCTTCCAGCTCTAGTACTCATGTGTACAGCAATATAAATTTGTCACTTGAGAAGTGGGGCATTCACTCGTCATGCTGTTCAAGCAATTGCAAGTGTTTGAGAATGTACACTTTTAACCCTTGGCACATCATTGCTTTCAAAATTTCTGGATACTTTGTCCAGATTAAGTTTTCTTGTATATTCATAGTTGACTTAAATCCATTCCTCTTCTTTGTCCATTGTTTCCTTATCCACAAATAGTGTTTTAAAGTCCAGTCTGGTCCGGTTTTTAGCCCAAAAATTGGGCAACCACAACCACAACTGGTCTAGGACCACCTCAGATTGTTCCTGGACCAGACCACAACTGCAGTTGCCCACACAACTGGTTGCTTTGACTGGTTGCAACCAGTTGTAAGTGCAACCAGTTTGGACTGGTTATGAAGCAGTTTTTAACTGGTTGAGACTGCACTCAGCACACTAATAACCATGTAGCTATGCATAAAAATAAACCTTGGAATGTTCAATTTGGTACAGAAATGACAGAGATATGATCAAAATATATAAACAAGCATAAAAAATTGTATTTTGACTATATCTCAGTCATTTCTGCACCATTTTTAATGATCCAGGGCTTGTTTTGAAGTGCTCGAATAGCACTATACATGTGCAACAGTTGGTATGGAAGGAAGGTGGTTGCAACCAGTTTTTAACTGGTCCATCATAAAGTCTCATTGGACACAACTGCAACCACAACTGGTTGTCAGAGGGATGGACCACAACTGTGGTCTGATCTTATTTCAGTCTGGTTGCAATTGGATTGCAGTCTTTTTTTGGTCCTATAGACCAGACTTTAAAATACTATCTACAAAAGGCTGCTTGCTTGCCCTTTGTTCTCCCATCCTGCACTACTAATCAAGCTAATGGCTCAGTTTCCTTTGCTTTGCACAGCACTGATAGTGTTAACTGAATAAGGGCTCACCAAGATGCTTCTGATATACCTGGTACTAAAGCATGAAATGGCATTTGGAGATTGACCTCAAATGGAATCAATTCTGTGGTTAGTGACAAATCACCAAATTCAAAGCATAACATTGATGCTTTTAGTGGTTTACCTTGCCACTGTACTAGTGGTTGAATGACTGGAAGTGATGACATAGCCTGCTCTGGCCCCATCTCTAACATCTTTTCAGGTCATGATGGCCTGGGCAATGTTACTGGCATGCCTCCTGGCATGCTACCTTGACCCATATGCAATGTTTTCAACACTATGGCTGCCTCACATAGAGGCAAAGTATCCTCTTGACAGCTGGGTACCACATACTTCAACACCAACAGCATCAAACAATTTTTCTGATCAGTTAGGGCAACACCATCATCCTGAGAAGGTGCAGTCTGTTGAGGCTGTGAACTCATGCCATGCTGGCACTGAGTTGATGCAATCATGAAATGAAGAAGTTTGATTTCAAAAAGTCTCTATTGGAACTTTGGTCAATTCTTGGAGTAAGCAGATATTGTAGTTGAAAGATTTAGAAAAGTGTAACATTGTTGCAAGGTTAGATAGCTTAGCTTCACACTAAGTAAACCAGATCAATATATGATTCTGCAGTACTAAGTACAAAGTTAAAAAAGCTAAATTACATGAGTAGAAAAAGAATGACAAAGGATTGTTCAAGATATGATAAGATAGATTCCGATAAGGGTCTATGATGTTACACTTCATCAGCAAAACCAGGGATTTCTAGTATTCCCCAGTAGATTTCCGCAGCCTTATGATAGAACCACAAGGGCTTATCAGACATCAAAAGAGAATATCAGGGGATCAAAAGACTTGTCAGTAAATTGTAAGCAATTGTATGAATACTTGTAACCTCTATAACAGGCTTGTGAGCACTTGGTAAGGACTTTCAGCACTGTCAATATTTCAATACAGGGACTTTGCACTCAGCAGACTCTTGAATGAAAACTGATGCAGCCCATTATCCAGACCTTGTAACTAGTCCAGCAAGGAATTTGCAGATGCTTGTCATGGTTTCCATTCAAAAATTGTACTATTAAATGAGCTGAGTCAAAAAGAGCTTATCAAGTATGTTGACATATGACATTGAGCCACATATACTATGAAAATGAACAAATTGTAATCACATGTTTGCTGAGTAGTTGTGGGTTTCTTCTGAGTTAAATGAGTTCCAAAAGATCTTAAGTTCAAACCTGAGTCCATGAAAATTTATTAAGTTCTGTCAAACATACAACACAAGCATTTTAAAAAAGCAAAGAAAGAAATTAGAGTTTGAAATATAGTTGGATCTGAATTCAAGTGATGCTTTTTGAGGATGAAAGTAATAATATTTCATGAACCAGGAACCTCTGATAAGGCCTTATAAGAAACATAATGCCATATAATATCTCAACAGATGGTATGGATTGGTATGGGATTATTTGAATATAAGGCTCTGTGAAATTTGGCCAAGCTTATGGGACCTTATACTGAATTATGTTCATTCATAAGTTCCTGAATTTGCTGGTCTTTGATGAATAGGTGGAGGCCAATGGCAGCATCTAAACCAGTGTTTCAAAATCATTCTGATCAATTGCAGAACAAAAAAAAAAGATATGTATGTATACTATCAACTTCTTTTTCCACTTGAATATGGGTTGTAAATGAACAGATGATATGGATTGGTATGGGATTATTTGAATATAAGGCCCTGTGAAATTTGGCCAGGCTTATGGGACCTTATACTGAATTATGTTTGTTATTATACTTATAATACCTTATCATAAGTTCCTGAATTTGCTGGTCTTTGATGGATGGATGGAGGCCAATGGCGGCATCTAAACCAGTGTTTTAAAATCATTCTGATCAATTGCAGAACAAAAAAAAAGATATGTATGTACACTATCAACTTCTTTTTCTACTTGAATATGGGTTATAAACAGACATCTTACCAGGCTATTCAACAAATTATTTGAAGGGAAGTGTCAACTGTGTCAATGGCACTCTTGCTTGCTTATCAAATAAGGTCCATCTGTCCTAATAATCTTATGAAGAAAATGCATGTTGCAATCATGTTTCACATTAGAGACCAGTCCCCACCCACCCTCAGGCACTCTGATACTCTTCAATCTCTATGTAGCACTGTCTTAAGAGTCAAAGCTCTGGAAGATCAATGATCTGACTCTTACAAGAATTTGATCCAGAATTGTTTGAGGCTGATCACAATCCCACTCTGTTGATGGAGGATAACAGGCTAAAGGAACTGAATATGTATAGGGACAACAAGTTGGTATTTGAGAGTAATTGAAGTAAGTACAACAAGCTCAATGATTTGGAATACTGATTTCCTTACATAAGTGATCATGGCAAAGGCCAGTTCATTGTCAGGTGGCAACAATTATCACCCTGGGAGAACTCTTGGCAAGCAAGGGGATAAGTAATTCAGGTAAATGAGCACCTCACTGAGATGTACATAAGTAAGGGGGAAAGGGGGAGTAAGTAATAGTAAGTGTAAGGTAAGAGAAGTAAAGTAGGTCCCCTTGCTTGTCAAGAGTGCTTACCAAGGTCATAATGTCAGCACTTTTCATTAAACCAGTGATTCCCATGATGGATTATGTAACTTCATTTGGGCAAACCTGAATTGCAACACTACTCATTTCAAATTGGTACTTGGGAACTGGTAAGTAGATTAATATTCCATCTAAATGCCTGTCCAATTAGCTTCCTGTAAGTGTTGTGCATTCCTTGATGAAGGAAGCCGGATGCCAAAAAGTTGATGCCTCATGTGGGCTAAGTAATGCCAACAGGATTGTAACTTTTGTAAGTTTCAGCTGCAGCCCAGCAATGAGGCAATGTTGGTGATCATGCAAAACTTTCTCTGCTACATTCTTTGAAAGTCCTTTAGATAGCCTATCTCTGAGTCTTTTCAATGGTTCTAAGCTGTATGCATAGCCTGTATTTGAACTTCTGGCCTGATACAACAGCACAAGATAAAGCTATGGCCAGTCTTTATCAGAATTCATTTTTACAGTATTACTGTCATGTGTCAAGTAATACTTATCTGGGCAAAGGTGGAGTATTGTCTCTAGCTGTCTTCAGATCTCAGAATTTGCACCATGTACCAATTTGTGACCTGAGAAGATTAGTTCAAAAAGTGTCCTGATCTCTTTGAAAATCATATTTTGCAACTCCCTGCTGCCTTGCATTGCTCTACATGGAATACTAGTAACACTAAAAATTCCAGTTAACTGTGTAAAAAAAAAACAATTGTTGGTAATCATTGTACAAGTCTCAAGCAAGCAAGGGTGCCAGAGACAAAGTTGACACTTTTCTAGTATCAATATCAAAGAGAAAAATCAAGGAGACATGATCAAGTTACATAATGCATCACAGCAATCACCAGTTGAACAAAAAGTGGCTACAATTATGACCCTCTAAGCATCCTTAACAAGCAAGGAGATTCCAGTCAATCTCAGTGGAGTGCCAAGCCAACAGTTGATTGGATAGGCATCAGCATGTGTTCTGACACGAGAACTTTTGATCAGACCAGATCAGACCAAGGTGAGTACTGTAGCATTTCGAACACTTCAGCATGTCACACATCACAGGAGACCTCAATTTGCTGAAATATCCTGCATGTCACACATCAAAGAGTCAAGTGCTGAATCCAACATTTGGTTCTGTGAAACAGAATTTTTTACATTCTGAACACACTATAGACCTACAAAATGTATAATAGACCTATTTCCGAGGTAGAGAGGCTTGGTAGATAAAAAGAAATCCAATTTTGTCAGCAAGCAATCATTGATCAGAGGAAGATCAGAATCTGTCAAATATAAGTACTTAAGTTGTTCTGCTGTCAACACCGTGCTTGACCACCATCTTAGGAGTACTCTTTGTTGTCTGATCCCTGCTTATCATAGTGCCTCCAGAATTCTTTCTTCCCATAGAACCTGTTGGCCTTCCTTACCTGTGTACCTCTGTGCAATCCTTCACGCTCCTGCTCTCTCCACGGAACCTTGGCAATGGTGGCATCAAGCTGCTCTCCTGCCGAGTCCAACTGCAAACCACCCATTACTTTGATGGTGATACCTTTTGTGAGTTCTGAAGATGAACCCTGTGTAATGTGATCAATGACTTCCTCTACAGGGATTTTGCTATCATCCTCAATCATTCCACATTCATCACCATTTCATTCACCATCATCCTCTGGTAAAGTGACATCTGTTGAGGGCAATGTGGCAGGCTGATTGTTTGATAGTTCAGCCCAGAACTCAGGATCCATTGAGCAAAGATTATGCAGGTGCTCTCATACTTCAAAACCAGTCAAGCACTTGTACGATAGGTTTATGTTTTGGGCATGGCACATTTCAAACAACTAGCATAGAGAAATTCAGGATGGTAGAGGAATCCTCAGTATGATCTTTCTCACCTTTTTGACAAAATCCTCATGATTGAGTACTTGATATGCATTCCATACCTATCTCATGCTATGATCCCTGATTACGGCAACATGTTTCTCAACCACCAACTTCTTTGAACCATCCTTCATCTGTGCAACAAAGTCTTCAACAACATTCTCATGGTATGAACACTTGGTTGAGAGTTTGAATGGCCACTGGATCCCAACATTGCAGGGTTGTGCGATGCCAGTACAACCTCCTGGAACAAAGTCCAAGATAATGGTAGGATGTTTCTTCTTCATCCAAGTAATGAATTCAGTTGACCAATGGACTGACCAGACATCAATTGTCCACATGGACTTCTGTGTAGGCAGAAGTCCTAGAGCATCCTTGACACCATCAAAGTAAGGTGTGAGAATGTCATTGATGTTGGCCTTCCTTACCTGTGTACCTCTGTGCAATCCTTCACACTCCTGCTCTCTCCACGGAACCTTGGCAATGGTGGCATCAAGCTGCTCTCCTGCCGAGTCCAACTGCAAACCACCCATTACTTTGATGGTGATACCTTTTGTGAGTTCTGAAGATGAACCCTGTGTAATGTGATCAATGACTTCCTCTACAGGGATTTTGCTATCATCCTCAATCATTCCACATTCATCACCATTTCATTCACCATCATCCTCTGGTAAAGTGACATCTGTTGAGGGCAATGTGGCAGGCTGATTGTTTGATAGTTCAGCCCAGAACTCAGGATCCATTGAGCAAAGATTATGCAGGTGCTCTCATACTTCAAAACCAGTCAAGCACTTGTACGATAGGTTTATGTTTTGGGCATGGCACATTTCAAACAACTAGCATAGAGAAATTCAGGATGGTAGAGGAATCCTCAGTATGATCTTTCTCACCTTTTTGACAAAATCCTCATGATTGAGTACTTGATATGCATTCCATACCTATCTCATGCTATGATCCCTGATTACGGCAACATGTTTCTCAACCACCAACTTCTTTGAACCATCCTTCATCTGTGCAACAAAGTCTTCAACAACATTCTCATGGTATGAACACTTGGTTGAGAGTTTGAATGGCCACTGGATCCCAACATTGCAGGGTTGTGCGATGCCAGTACAACCTCCTGGAACAAAGTCCAAGATAATGGTAGGATGTTTCTTCTTCATCCAAGTAATGAATTCAGTTGACCAATGGACTGACCAGACATCAATTGTCCACATGGACTTCTGTGTAGGCAGAAGTCCTAGAGCATCCTTGACACCATCAAAGTAAGGTGTGAGAATGTCATTGATGAAGTCTCACATTGTTTTCTGATTTGACCAGTAGATATCTATATTTGAGAATTTGAACCAAAACTCAGCAGAGATAGTTTCTTTGAAGAATGGCATGTCTTGGCTTGGAAGGGAGCAATGTGACTTGCCTGCATAAATGGCTTGGAATGGAAGCAGTTTCCCAGATGCGGAGACAGATAGAGTACAGTAAAGGCATGTTTTTCATCAAGACCAACAACTGATACTTGTTTAGCACCTGTTTCAGCCCATGTCATTTTATCACCAGGCACATAGAGATTTTGAGTTTGGTCTGAATTGGCCCAGAGTTCAATGGGTATGTCATGCTCCTTGATGTTATACACTTTTCTGAGGGCTGATTTCTCACAGACTTCTTCCCAATTTTCTGGAAGTTTCTGTGCAGCTCATGTTGCTTGATGGTGTGACCATTTCAAGACTCCATGAAGAAATTTTCAGATAAAAGAGTCCAAGGCACGGAACCAAGATCCATCTTTGGCTACCATGTCAAGGAGCTGAGGTGCATGAGTTTGGACATTTGCAAGGATCACACCATGAGCAGTAATCACTGTCAGCTGTAAATTGTTGGTGCACATCTGTTCAAGGTCCTTCTTTATCTGGTCCACAGGTTCCAGATATGGTGCCTGTCATCAACATGAGCATCTTTTTGTCAAGAAGAGTGTTGACACTGACCAATACACCTCTTTGTCCATTAAAGTTGTTTTGCAAATTGATTCCTTGCGCTACTCACCTCAAAACTCTGGCTTTCCACTGCTTCTTAGATCCTGTCTTATTGATCCAGGAATCAACTGTGCTTTGTGCAATGCCACCAAAATCACGAGGGTTATTTTTGTGTAAGTACTCAACAATCTTCTTTGAACTCCACTCATACCCTGCAGATTTCACCCAATTGGCCGCATTCTGGACCTGAGAGAATGTCAGAGGGTTGAGCCAGTTGACATAGATTGCATGGCTTGTTTTGTTTGTTTTCTTTCAACCCTGTGGATGTCAATTCTTCTCCTTCAACTGGGCCTTGATTTGGTGTGCAGGCCAAGTGGCCTCTGCAACATGCTCATGAGAGTTTGTTTTTGGGGGTGGTTATAAATCCTCTGTAAGATTCAGCTGACATGTGCACCAAGCACAATGTTATGATCCTCCAGGGCTTCAAAGCCCCTGGTGAATTTCCAAACAGCGCTTTCGCTCTCATTGTTTCCTTTTCCTCTCTGTTGCATGTGCTCTCTTTTGTGCCAAACTTTTCTTCTGCATTTTTCCTGCCTGCCATTCCATATTCTCATTACTTCTTTGCTGTTCCTCCATATTCTTGCTGACCCTAGGCTGCATGTTTCTCAGGTGTCACATATTGAAAGTAGGTAAGAAGTGTTGAACTACCCTTGCTAAGAGCTGCTTGGATGGAAGATGTTGCCTGCGGTCAGATCTTCTTTTTCTTTGGACTCACAGGTGGTGTATTGGTCATTCATGAGTAAAATGTTCATTTTTGAGCTTGTGGACAGGAGTTCATGGTTTCCATAGGTTCACTGTCATCTTCACTCTCAAAGGCATGATCAGTGTCTGTAGCAGAGCTGTCCTCCATTAGATCATTGTTGGAGCCATCACTGAGAGACCAATCTGAAGCTGGGTTGGATGTTGGTGGTGGTGTGATGGGTGGCATAATTAAGGAGTCTGGTTCATTCATGAAGTTTTCCTCTTTGTTTGATGGTGATTGATCTTCCTGCTCTTTGATTGAAGCTGTCTATTATAAAGATTAGACATCTGAAGCTGTCTGGAATTCATGGTGGGCACACCTCTGTTTGATGACAACAAATCATCTTAAGCAGAATCTCTGCACAATGTAATGCTACACTGACAGCTGATGCATCCATGAGAGGTCGGTGTGATCCAAGAAATGCATGCACTAATGCATTCCCTGCTAGGATACCACAGGAATAGTTATCTAGTTGCCAAGATATTGGAAGGTCAGTTATAATAAACATGTCCTGGGTGTGCTGGCTCATCCACCAGTCAATACAGCACCACATTTGAGTGTCAATTGCACAATGATAAGAATCACCATACATGATCCATTGGTTTTGAAAGTCAAGTACAAATGTCATCCAGTGATTATCCTTATGCATAATGCATCTGAGCATATCACTGATGCCAGTCACAAGGTCTTCAGCGATGCGATGAAGCCAGCAGTATGGTTTTTTGATGATAGTCCATGAGATGTTGATAAAGGAAATTGAGTGTCATGAATTGAAGTGGTGAAAGAAGAAGAATTTTTCTGGATAAGCCAGCATAAGTGATTTCACATTTGAGCCACTCAAGCATGGCACTGATATGATTGTCATTAAGCCATTCAGTTGTACCAAATGTTACAAGTTCATTGATGGGGAGCGGTGTCCTGAAACCTTGCAACCACCCAGTCCAAGATATGCATGAGAGGGCATTTTGAAGATCAGAAAGCATGGTTTGGTGGGTGGGCTCTAAATCTTGATGAGCTTGGATTTGCTGGACCACCCTCTCTGCTAGTAACCACCTCCCCTCCTGTCATTCAAAATTGGCCGAGTTTTGCCAGAATTGGAGAATCGATAAGGGGTACCGTTTTGCTGTGCTGTTGACATCATGTGGACAGAGCAGAGACTTGATGATTCCATCACAGTCTTTACCAATTTGACCTTGAATTGCTGAGCAAATGTATTGCAAAGGAGCAGGAACATTGCAAATGTCCTCCATAGTGGGTTCCTTGTGAGAAAGTAAATCAATCGGATTGACATAGGATGTTTTAGAAAGGGATAGGGGGAATTTCCAATCAAGAAATGATTGATAGATTCGGGCCAGGAGATAGCGCCACATTTTCTTGTAGAGTCATGATATGTCTTTTGTGAGTCTATCAAATTTCTGATATGAATTCCACTTGCTACATGCACATACAGTAAGTTTTTCTCACACTGCCAAAAAATATGTTATGTCACAAGTACTATGGGCAAGTGCCAAAACCATTATTTTGTCATGATTGTCACATGTCACAAGGTGTGCCGAAGTGTTCGAAATGCTACAGTATTATTATAAAGGTCTGTCGAGTACGCAATGTGGCCCTCAATGCCTATGAACTCTCAAACACCCCCCGAAGCCAAATCGAACCCGTGGTCATTTGTACACGATCTCGCTTTCATGGTATCCTCATCCTTCTTCATCATCCTGATTATTCTTTGCATGTTCACTCAAATTGACGAAGGGGATGTCACCTTATATGTCGGCCTTTTTGGTCTCGTCGCCACGTTCTCTATCACGGTCCTTGTATTCATGGAAACATGCACATGACTCTGCCGTTGTTTCTTCTGGTCAGAGACCCAGTTGTCAACGGAATATCAGCAAAAGGAGGGACTAGAAGCAGGACTTGGACCATCGATGGAGAAAAATCTGGCAATGGATGGATAAATGGATGATCGAGAATGATGAGTGACATCATAGCAGTACGAGACAGCACGAAGAATGGATTTGCCTTTGGTAGCGCCCTCGAGGACCCAGATATAGAAGTCATGCTGCTAGTGGAATGGTTTAGATCTGAGTTTGCCACATACCATTTTCTTGATATGTCAGGTGAGTACGGAAGACTTCGATTGAAGTGAAGCAGATCAGAGAGAAGCAAACGTTTACTCCGACATCCATGCATCAAGGACTGGTCTTCAAAAGGTTAGCTCCTTGTTGCCAAGGGATTCTAGGCCATGCCAGTGAGAAATCTGGGGATGAAACAGTCGATCCCATTTTATGTTGAATTAGAAACAACAAGCTCTGAGACGGTTTCTCTGCCGTTTGGGCACTGAAGCTTGAAGCTGCAGACACTTTAAGATCCAACAAGATATCCTCCGAGTCAACCGGATATTGTATAAGGGTACACACCTCCCCCAAAGTCGGCAGGTCACAGATCGGCTTTCTCTTTGTGAATGCTGGATGATTTGCAAAAATTTGTTGGTTTTCCTACGGCACTTGACGGCAGGCGTGACGACGAGGTGACAATTGCCCAAACTGTCATCGAGACGGGACTCAACCAGTTCTGCCTCTTTCCCCTCCGTTCAACCTCAATTAGCCTCCAATACGCAACTCAGGATTGTGTGTGAAGCAAGTTCGAGGATAAGTACTACCGTTGTCAAGAAAACAGAGGGTGCCGACTTGGGGGGTGCCGGCGTGGTAGTATCGAGATCGAGTTGTACATAAATGAGAACGGCGTTTCAAACTCCGCCCCGATAACACGTCAAGCGTGTCACTACAGTACTACATATATGTAAGTACATACTTACTTCCTAACTCTTTGCACAAACTCATGAACCCAAAGTCAGACCCCTCTGCCTTATGCATATGTTTTCATCTTGCTCATTTGTTGATATTCTTGTGATACACTTCAAGAGAGTGGATGAACAGCACTCCTCATGGTCTCTTCCGCGGAACCACTCTCTTGCGAATCTGTCATATTGACTAGCTTCAATTAGCTACATTCAATTGGTTTCCCACACCCAGACTTCTCTGGGCCGGCCCGTTGGACCAACGGGCAAACTTTTCGCTCGACATGCGCAATACTTAGCATCAAGCCGAATCAAAGTTAGTCTGTTGGTCCTGGCACGCGGCTTGACTGATTGACAGGTATGTATATAAGAACCACATTGGAAGAACTAACAGTCACAAGCATGGCAAGTCAATACACCACGACTGAGGTGTTGCCCGCAGATGAGAAGAGGTCTAGCATTGAAAAGAGACGCACAGACTCGGAGGAACATGGTGTCGATCTTCTCGACGGTATTCACGATGGACTCGAGTTTCCAACGGAGCAGGAACGAGAGACCTTGCAAAGAGTCCCCGATTCTGTCCCTTGGAATGCTTATCGTGAGCTTGACCACGCCCTTTCCTCTGTTTCGCCTCCTAATTGGCATGCCAGTCATTGCTTTAATTGAATTAGCAGAGCGATTCTCGGTGTGTAGTCTCATCAGTGTTCCCTCATAGCGATACTTACATTGCTGTATAGTTTTACGGCTCCTCAGTTGTCTTTGTCAGTGATCCATTCTTCACATGTCACAGGGCTTCTCGTCTTATCGCCCACTCCTTAGACAAACTTTGTTCAGCAGAAACTCCCTCCTGGTTCGCACACGGGCGCCGGGTTTGCTCACGGTCAATCCGGTGCTTTGGGTAAAGGTCAGCGTGCTTCGACAGGTCTGACAACATTCTATCAGTT